>LIEC01012129.1:0-46579 GCA_001925005.1 Drosera capensis
CCAAACATCAACCCTTGCTCCATACCCCTTCCAGTCCTCCAAGTCCAAATCTAATGTGGTATCCCAACATTGGCGCATCTCACCATATCATGCTCGACCTCCACTCATTATCCACCTATGATGAGTATGAGGGCAGTGATCAAGTTCTTGTTTACAATGGTGCAAGTTTACCCATTAAACATATTGGTTCAGATTCACTTTCCTCTCTACACCCTAATTTATCCTTTCATTTACCCCATGTTCCTTCAATCTCTAAACCTCTCTTATCCGTCCAACGTTTTCTCGTCATAATAACGTCTACTTTGAATTTCATCCGTCTCACTTTTTTATGAAGGATAAAGCCACCAAAAGAATACTTTTATCCAGTCCGAGTAACCACGGCTTATACACCCTAATGGTTCCCTTTACAACTCCAACGGCCTACCTCGCATAAACACCTATCATGAATGAACATGATAGTCGATGATTAAATTCATGAAGAGTGAAATCTAGGATTGTCATATATCTTATCAACTCGGATAAGAACATCTTTAAACAATAATCAAGAATTTTTTAGTTAAATTGGGTTTTCTATTTCTGTGGACTTGATCACATGGCTTTTCCTAAAATGAAACATGTTTCTGTTGTTTCTTATATTTTTTCTCATGTCTCTATTAATGTCTGTATACAACAAAAATGGTCTATTACCACTAGGAACACACAAACATCGACGGCTGGCATCATTGTCTCGATCATCCCCGTGAACGCATCCTTCATTACATTATTCAGTCCAATAATTTATCGTGTAAATCTACCCGCTTAAATAATCTATGACAATCTTGTCAATTGGGCAAGGCTAGTCGTTAACATTTGCGTTTATCTCCATCCCGTAGTTTATATCCTCATGATTTGATTCATAGTGAGGTTTGGGGTCTTCTTCTATCCCTTCTATCAAGTGCGCTTTTTCTCGATACACAAGCATGGAACAGAACACTAAGCGGGGTCAATGATATCTGAGAAGAATATTAATGGAAACTACCCATAGTCAGAAACTTGGAAAAATCAATAGAATGACAAGTTTACGCAAATATACGCGAGGTATCTGTATATGCAACATCAAGTTCTTGAGCAAAGCATGCTGACACAAAACACCGATAACAATAGTAGTTGCTTCATATGACACAATTCTTTGTTCAACATCCCGTTGAGCATTTTTATGTGACCCAAATACACGTTGAGGAAAAACGGTGATTTTTTTAATTTGATTAAACCTGCAACGAAATGTTTGAATCAACCAAAGGACAATATTCAACATGGAAAATCAAAGACAGCATAGCACATGTCTTTTAACCTGTCTTAAGCTTTTTATATATCGTTAGAACGCAAGTATACATGGAACTGAGTCTCTAACGATCAACGTGTTGAATTATTTTGGGTCAAATTGTAATGGGCGAGTGAGGTTTTAATCTAATATAGAAAATAAAATGTACAGCTACACTAACATGTTAAGTTAAAATGTTGAGTGGTATGGATGTGAACGTAGGATCATGATCTCATTCTCCTAATGCATGATCATTCCATTTTCTCTAATCTAGTTGTTTTTTAAAGTAATAGGTTGTTAGATTTTGAGTAAATCTTACTAGGCGCTACCTCAATCGTATCTCTACGTGAGGCTAACGTATCTCATAAGTCATTCGCACGATGATTCCTCTTAGATAACCACGAGAGTCACGTGATCGATTTCTCAACCTGGCATTCAACTCAAGGTGAAGGTTGTCTAGGTCTAGTTTAGCTTATTTTCTCGGAATCAAGGCAAATCACATGTTCAACGCTTGGTGATCAATCAAACGAGACATTACGATCAACAACTAGCACACAACCTCAAATAATGAATGAACAACAAAATTATAGCATAGAAATGATCATGGCATATTCAAACAACATCATGACTCTAATGGAAGGTTTAGCTCATGACTCCGGTTTCAAGGCAATAAATCAAGAACCTTGTGTGCATACAAGGCATCATCAAATATAATCACAAAACACTAAGAGGAAAGGATAAACCAAGATGATCCTCTCTAGACTCTCGTCGTCGATGGCCTTGGATCTCTCCTCGGAACTTGATTTGCACTTTTTCTTGATGATTTGTCTTCAATTTAGTATAAAATATTGGTAGGAAGAGCCTCAAACCGAGCACCAAACACCCCAACACTTAGCCACACAAGAGATGATCCACAAAGTGAAGGGGTGTTTTGTGTATGGAATGGGGGACTCGTGCCCCAGGGACGGTGCTATAGCCATGTAGCACATGTAAAGGGTGGTGTTGGCACTTGGGATGCCTCTTCATGGCCCGTTTAATCCAAGACCAGCTTGTCATCCAGTTCAAGCCCGATTATGCCAGTTTGACCTTATTTGACCTCTATTTTTTACGTTCTTGGTATCGTTTTTCTCCCCTTGCAAAAAAAAAGAAAAAGAAAAGAAAAATGTATGAATCAACTTAAGAAGAAGCATTCAACACAATTTAGGTGTATAATTCATCCCAAGACGCATTGATACACCAGAAAGAATGGAACTATAAAATCCGAAGTACATAATACATGAGTAGAAAATCCAGATAACTCGTGTTTAATAGAGAATAAATCAGACTCCCCCTCGTCGGCCTCCCCTTACCCTGACTCTTCCTTTACTGGGTCTGCCTCCATAGCTAGATGGCTTGAATCTGCGTGATGCCTCGGGGATAAATCATCAGAATGTCCAACATCTTTAGGATCTGTAGCATCATCATCGTCATCGTATGGATCTGTAGCCTCTGTTAAGTTGTGGAGTCTGATTTGCCAGGGATCACTTTTACGCTACACTTGCGGGAGTCCAAAGGCGCGAACGCCTCTGGCCTTTGGGCTTGACTACAAATTTTGATTTGGGCTTCGCTATTAAATAGGCCTTTAGCCTAAGTTGTGGGTTTGACTATAAATACACTGTAATTGTAAACCTTAATTTCTGACGAGTGAATTGCTTTGCTAGTGCGGCTGTGGATGTAGGTCAGATTCGACTAAACCACGTTAAATCCCTGTGTTCATCATTCTCATTTTTGCTTTATTTTCTTGCAATTGCGAGTGTGTGCGTCTGTGATCCTCAACAGCCTCATCGTTAACCTCGGCATGCTGATGATCAGCTCCAAGATGATAGGGCTGGTCGAACACTCCTCCATGATATTTTTCGACATGAACAGAAGGATCGGCATGGCCCTGCTCGTCGTCCGTTCGTTAAGCTGGCTCATAGTCCAATGATCCAACCTCTGAAGCAAAATCCTGCTCAAGCCCATCCTCTGATGCGCTATCTCTCATATGTTGAAATATATCTCGAAACTCATGAGAATCTCTCATGTGCGATGATCGTCCCCGGATAAGAGCATGAATACCACTAGGAGGGTGGAACAGGTCTCTGACGACACCTGTGCGATGAATCATGAGAGGACCTATGCGTTGTCGTGTGATCTGATGATACCATAGTAGGTAGCTTGGGGCACTGAAAGGTTCGACCTCGGTTTGGTGATGACATAGTACAAAATGACGCCCTGCCTCATTCCAACGATCGACGTGTGACTAATGATGATGAAGCCAATCAAAATCCCTACCTCACCCACATATGGTGAGGTCATCAATTCATCATGCATGCTGTGTCTCAGGAGGATTTCTTGGACCAAATGGCTCTGTCTCTTTCATTCCCAAAATCCTCAGGCATGTCCTTCAATTTGTCACATGTATATGGCTCCTAAATGAACTCGATTGCTGGATGCTAACCAAAAAACGAGTGAAAATGTCTAACAGTGGAGCTTTTATCTTTAATAAGGTGCTTGCCCTTAATGGCAGACCAACTTTACATGAAAAAAAATAAAATTTTGATTAAAAAATCCATAATCACATGTTATCAAAATGACATTAAGTAGTTATCTTTAAACTAAACGAAAAATCACAGCAAGAGATGGTGGATCCATAATCACATCAAAATAGCAATGATTTATGATCAAAAGATCAATCTTTTATTGGCTTCCCAACAACACAAAGGAACTCTACCAATTAGCAAGGCAATGTACACCCCACGCTCTCTTGCTGAACTCTTTTATTGATCTCATCCACGATCTCCAAGAAACACACAATCCTTTTTGTTTTCTCAACTTGATTGCGCTCTCAATATTGTATATATGATTCATGATGATTAGGGATCATCGATATTTATAGGTAACATTATAAGATTTTATATCGCAAAGATAACCCACACAAAATAGCATTTTACAAGCAAGAACAATATCTTTTAACTCAAACAATATCTTTTCGCACAAATAATATCTTTGTCAAGATTTTCCCACGATATCCTCTTGCTTTACTTATCTTTCTAATCCTTATCTTCCGTGATGATATCTTTCACAAATCTTCTCGTAAGATTTGTTCCAGTAACTCGCTCATCAATCCACCCCCAATTGATGGGCTTAAAATCGTTAGCTTCGTACGAGGCCCGTCCAAACTGCTACCCCCAATTTGGACTTCGAAATTTACAAGTCTGATTAAAGATCTCCTTCGCAATGATCCCGACCCACGTTTCGTCTTTAGCCACCATCAAATCAAGGCCTTTCTATGCTTCTCAGCCCAAGCCCAAGCCTTGAACATGGCACCAAGCATGGCGAACAATGCTACTAACGTTGGCTTGACTTTGATTTTAGTACCCATCTTCCCCTCAAAGTAGATAACAACAAAAATCCCACATGGCAGAAACAACCCCTGTCCCTGCTCATGTAGTCCAGTTATCCATTTAGAAAATCACAACGAACCAAACGTAACACGAACCCAAGAAAACTCTCGCAACTGTCTTTGCCTTTGGATATGACAACGCTCATAACTGTTTGGAATATGTCTCGCGCATCCAAGTCTTAATAGAACGTGTCATGCCTCATAAATATTCGCTTACCTTTGCAACGCACCTCGCTCGCATTCAAATCCTTGGGCAACGTTTCTCGCTGATGCTCGCTCTCCCTTGCAATGCGTTCGCTCGCGTTAAAATCCTAACGCAGCGTCATTCTTTTCTCGCTAACATGATCCCGCGCTCGCAGGAACTCCCAATTGCATGTCATTCCTGCCCTGCATCAACAAGGGTGTGGCAATTACCTAATGCTGGTGAAGGATAATAGGCGAGTTTTTGGAGAAAAAAAAAAAGAAGCATTTCGTATAATTTCCTCGATCTTGGCCAGACAAACCAGTAGAAACTTCCGAAATTATCCAGGTTTGTTAGCGATATCCGAATTCTTTTTTCTTCCCGTCTTATTGCTGCATTGATACTTAGCCTTTAATTTCCAAAGATTTTAAAAATCTAGCATCATGCTTGAGGCTCTTTATTAGTTCATGTGACATTTTTTTCCATGCCTTTTTTTCAACTCATAAATTATGTCATCTTATTTGGTTGATCAGATAAAAAAAGAAAAAAGAAACATAGACAAGAATACATTACTGCTAAGCCGGGTACTCGGGTCCAGCACGCGGGTCGTCACCAAGAGACTTCCCAGGAGGTCACCCATCTCAACATTACTATACGTCAAACACGCTTAACTGTGGAGTTTAAATGTGATGGGCTACCGAAAAAAAAGATGCACCTTGTTGGTATAGATAGTATTATCAAACCATTTAAGCATTTCCTTGGGGTATTACACTTGCTTAACTTATTGTGCTGTTTTTTGTGCTCTTATCATTTCATGTGAATTTTGTATTGGAGGCGCAACTAATGGTGAATGTTTTAAATAAGTAATACCAAGAAGAATTGTCCTCGCTAAATTGTACACATCCTTCTTGATTGTAGAAGCTGAAGCAGATGGTTGTGGATGATACAGAGCTGTTGCCATTCGAGCATATGCATAGCCGGGACTGTCTAAAGGAGGATAGGCCTTGAGCCTCCGGCCATTCTCGCGACTGCGTTTAACTCCTAATCTGGGCCTTATAGGTGCAAAGATTGGCATCTATTTATCGTTTGCAAAGCTTCTGCCTGGGTTCCATCAAGAAACGGTAGGCTGCGGCTTCTGATACCACATTGTGTTTTGATTACCTTGCTCCTAATATTAAGAAACGGTAGGCTGCGGCTTCTGATACCACTTTTTTTTTCTTGTAAGAATTATGTTCGCTAAAAAGAGAATAGATTTGGAACTTAAAATCAATTTATAAAATAAAATTAAACCCTTTTATTTTATATAATATAATTGGAAAATCGAAAAAATCACATAATAAAATTGGATATTTTGTTGTATTTTATAAGACTAATGTGTTACCTGCGCGATGCGCAAGGAGTGTCTAGTGATCAATTATTGATAAATTGATCGTTTATAGGATTATTTATCTTGATATTGTCAATATTTTATTGGTTACGTATATGTAATCATAGAATATATTTTTATATTATTTTAATTTTATCAAGAATAATTAATAGATTCTTAAAACATATATAATCCATGGCACTTTTTCGTTTAATCTTGTTAGAAAATATTTTCACGTAAGAACCAAGATATCTTTTATTATCATAGAATGAATTTTGCATATTCATATCCAATGAATGATCAAATCTATGAACTAACTTGGTAGAACGAAATGAATAGAAGAAGAATATGAAAAAAAAGAAAAGGGAATGATTCTTTTGTTTTTTTTTTTAAATGAAGTTTTAAATACTATAATTTAAAAACTTGTTATTTTTTATCCAATGTCAATCATATTCATGTGCAAGGAAAAACATGAACGTAAAACGAATATTTCTAAAATAACTTCTCAATTATTTAGATATCTCATTTATGTTTGATAATATTGTTAAATATTTTCATAATTGTTTTTATATATATATCTTCTATAATATAATCTGTATGAAATTATCTCTATATTGTTTTTATTGAAATCATTACCGTTATCAAATTAATTGTATCATACAATGAATCAGGTCAAGTTGTATAGTATGCGATATAAAAGATGTTGGCTTTTTTTGTTTTTACTTTTTCACAAAAGCTTTTGGTTTTTTGTATCATTTTATCACAATAATCAACACTAACGATTACAAATTTTATACACATATTCTTTTGTCATGACATATGTATAAAAAACTAATAAAATATATGAATTACAAAAGAGAAAAATACAAAAAAAAATTGTAATTTTAATGTTGATTATTAAAAATATTCAAGGTGAAATTACTATGGAACCCCTCAATGATAATTGATTTGATATATATATATATATAGGATGACATATCATGAGAATGAGATAAAATATCATGACATACCATGGGATGGTATTCCAAATAAAGAATATATATTGATATATTAATATTGATTTTAATTTGTATGATATTTATTTTATTCCAAAAAAGTATTACTATTTGATTGATATTCGATCGCATTTTTTAATTATGAAAATAAAGAATCTAATTGATATTGTTTTCTTCGATTTTAGCATGAATTACCATAATTGATGTTACACTAAATCTAAAAATATCTGTTCTTAAAAAATTATTTAGATAACTATTCACATGTTAAAAAAATCACTAAACAAAACTAAATCTATAAATATCTAATCAAGTTACAACCTGAATTACTTTTCCTTAGTATAAAATAGATTCATTTCTATATAGATTTTCCCGGGTGACAATTCTTTTTTTTATTTGTTGGGTTATTTACCCAAAATTATAATTTTGTGAAAAAATTCTAAAAAACATAAAACACGGAAAAATTATTCCGTTTTCACACAATATTACGAAACAGAGCCCCTGAAGACCCTGAAACAGAGTGTCTGAAGAAGAACCTGAAACAAAGCACTTGTTTTAATAGAAACAGAGTGTCTGAAGACCCTGAAACAGAACGCTTAAAGAAGAACCTCAAACAAAGTGCCTGGTTATATATATAAAGTGTCTATTTTAAATAGCGATGTCAAATACATGGGCTTGGACCAGCCCGCTCCGCTCATTGTGTTTTTGAAAAAAAAAAGACAGTTAGATTTTTCAATCAAAACCGTTAACGGTTTTCACAAACCGCCTATGGTTTTTATCAAACCGTCACCAGTTTTGATTCAAACATCAACGGTTCATACGGAACCCATAAAACTTCGCCTCAGATCTTCATAACCATGAACGATTATACAAAATCGTGTACGGTTTTGAAAAACATGTGAACGAAAATTTAGAATACTTCAGCTGTTTTGGATGGATAGAAACTCTTAATTCTCAAAATCGTTTACGGTTTTGGGATATGGATTTTTGTCCTTTTGAAAACTGGGGCTTGTTGTTCAAAAAACCGATCACGGTTTTGAAAATTGTTAAACGATTTTTTTAATAATATTTTCTAAATAGCTACTTTTTCAAAAATTGGACAAAAATACCAATTGAATGATTGCCTATATAATTGGGATACCATATATTCATAAAATCTTTCATACTTTTTTGCAATCAAACTCTCAAATCCCTTAAAACTCTCTTGTTACTTCTCATTCTGTATAAATCATAAATCGTAGTGGCTCACTTATCCCAAAATCGAAATATGTATAATATCGAAAATGATGATGTATTTCTTACGCATGATGATACCGGGATATTGTTCCTCAATACAAAGGGACTCCTCAAGGCGAAATAATATTTTTCCCGACATTGTTCCTCAAGGCGAAGGGACTCCTCAATTTCAAAAACGAACAATCAAATGTTACATCCCTGCTTCTTCATCATCGAGGAAAAGCACAAAGTATTGGTTGTATTTCAAGAAAAAACGTCAATGGTTTTAGGGTTTTGATATTTCATGGAAAAAAGAAAAGAAAAGCCCCGTCATAAGGATCAAACTATTCACATCATCATCGATTCATCGTCGTCCTCCTCCTCCTCCTCATCATGATAATCATCATCGTCGATTCTTCGTCGTCCTCCTCCTCCTCCTCCTCATCGTCGTCGTCGTCCTCATCATCATCATCATCATAGATTCATATCATCACCTCCTCTCTGATCCCTCAATTCAAGCGCGATCATCGGACTTCGAATCGTTTGATTCATCATCATCACTTCTTCTTTGATCCCTCAATTCAACCACGCTGCGAATCGTCGGCGTCGAGGCGTCGTCGTCGTTGGAGGTGAATGAGATGATACGAACAGTCGAATAGATGAGAAAAGTGATGATCGGCCATGAGAGAGGAGAGATGAGATGAAATTGTAATTTTGGGAAAATATTATTTCGTGTATAGTTTTTTATAATATTTGTTGGATTTTTACAGTTTAGGTAATTTGCTGTTATTTGTTTGTTTGTTTTTGTATTATTAGTTTCTCGGAGTGAAATAAACCGATGAATGAGGGGGGGTTCCCTAACGATTTCACAAAAAGGAAAGTTTCTACAATTGTCTACAATTGTAAAAACACACCTAGGCTGTTTCTACAATTGTAGAAAAGCCAACTAAATAGCAAATGAATGATACAGCCCAGGTCTCATCTATACTTGAGATGAGTTTTTTCTGTCCGATGTGGTGTTTATACTCTCAATAGCTGTTCTTAAATGACGTGACGTCTACACTTCACAGAGATCATTGAATTATAAGACAAAGGCCTTGCGACTTAACATGCTTGACACCTTTGACGACCTCACTGTTTTTATACATGAACGATCAGTTTCGTCAAGTCTCTTCAAAGCTGTTCGACATGTAATTTTTTAGCTCTCATGTTAATGCATCGCAATCGGATCTTAACAATTTGAATTTTTGTTGTAGAATGTGAGAAGTCATTAAAATGAAGCATGAAATATATATTCCTGACCCACCCTGCAAATTGTTTTGGTACTATAGCTAGTCACTTATGTCGAAATGGAAACTATGTTAAGTCATAAATTAGATTGACACGTTGATCTTCCTTGTACACTCCCTATAGCCGACCTATCGATCTCATATGAAGAACCATTTCTTGCCGCATATGTAACGGCTTAATTAAACTCCTACAGCAAACACACACACATAGGCATAGAAATCTATATGTAGTTACAAAGCAGTTTCTTGAATTCACCGTAACCTTTGCGCCTTTAATTTCTTGAATTACCATCTATCTATCAAAACTATGAAGAAGTTGTTGGGAAGCAGATTATCGATCTTCGGTTCTACTTTTCTATTCATGATTGTGGTCCGAGTACATAGTCAACAACCACAAGTCCCATGTTTATTTCATCTTTGGCGATTCTTTGTCAGATAATGGTAATAATAATGTCTTAGCGACGTTGGCCAGATCTGATTTTCCACCTTATGGTATAGACTTTCCTGGAGGAGAGGCCACAGGTTGGTTCACAGATGGTAGAACCGCGGTTGATATTATTGGTAAATATTGCGGATCTTGTGTAGTCTCTCGAAGTGCTTGAATGATGTCAGATAAGATGTTCATTGGTTTTTATTTGCAGGTCACTCTGTTGTTTAACATAAAGGTTACTCTTAACAGGTCAGCATCTGGGACTCAACCACTTTATCCCACCCCATATCGATTCCTCGTCTGTAGACATATCGAAAGGTCTCAACTATGCGTCTGCTGGAGCTGGAATTCTTGATGAAACCGGGTATATTCTGGTACATATACTCTGTAGTAAATCCGGTCCCTCAAATTTTAGTAAATAGATGGCTGTTTTAACATGCAGGGCCAAAGGATTACCATGGATCAGCAGCTGGATAATCATTTTGCGACCATCATCAAACTTGCAGCGACCAACGGCAGCAACATTTTTGATCACCTGTCCAAGTGCTTGTATGCTGTAAATATAGGCAGCAATGACTATCTTAACAACTACTATACCCCTGGGTACTTGACCAGATTATTTTATACACCCGAACAATATGCCGCTCTTCTCATAGATCGCTACACCGGACAACTAAAGGTACGAAAATGCATCTTTTTGTTCTCAACCAAAATTATATTAAAGAAAGCAGTTAGGTGTTAAAATAGACAGTGTTAAAACATCGAAATGTTTATGAATATCTTCTCAAAACCAAAACTTTCTCACGACTACTTACTTCACTTGAGAAGGCACACGAATTCAACATGCTTGTTATCTTCTGGAATTAAAAGCCACCATTGAAGTCTGAGAGATAATGCAAGCTAAAGTAGAATTACATTAATAATGCACCGCGGTTTCAGAACTCTAAAGTTGGGTGGCAATTAGAATGTGCTGAAAGGCTATATGGCAGAAGTAGAAAGTTATCAGAGATAGCTATATGGATTGTGGATAGCTAAAATGAAAAAGGGAGGCCTTTCTACTGATCTTTGGTTTCAAGAAACGTATCTAGAAAAAATGGTAAATTACCAAGAAACTTCGGCCGATGATACAAACAATCCTCTAACAAGCAGATGAAATCGAGAAGACCCTTGCAATCCTCTGGGTTTCAACCATTACCACATTTCATACATATGGCCACGGGAACTCGTTGCAGCACCATTTTTGTGAAGCTTTACACCAATCAGACTACCATGCTTGTTACTGTCATTTTTCACCATAATAATTACAGTCATCCCACCAAGATCATGCATGTTGGGTCCAGCCCATACATTTCTTGCAAACTTCTTTCTTCTTGTATGAGATGAATCAGAGCCGCAGCTGGAAGGGAGTAAGAGACCAAGAGAGACCAAAGAGAAACACACAAAACATCATGCCAAAAACAGTCTCAGGATGCTGCAGATCAGCAAGGTTCGGGGAGCCGTTTGAGGGATCATTTGTTGTCCGACGGTGCTGATTGTCGGATATTGGTAGTGCCTGGTGTCAGCTATGTTGTCCTAAAATTTCAGCTCGATCCGAGGTCGGGAAGGGCTGATTCCGGCAGGTTTCCGGTGGCTGGTGTTGGTGAGATTGGTTCTGTTTTTCCTTTGTATTTCCACCTAGTGTTGGTGAGATTCTATTGTTTTCAAAGGCTTGTCCTGATCTTGATGTTTGTTGTTCTCTACGTATGATAGAGGAGGAGATTGATGTGTATCCATTAACGTGTTGATTAGTGAAAATTTGGATAGACTTCAATAAAAATCCGATGATTTTTTATACACGTGAGTTTTCTAAGTTAAAAAATCATGTGTGTATTTTTTTGAAGTTGTTGTGTTGATTATATTGATTGCTTCAATCTAAACTTGAGGTTAGATCTCCAATAATGTATGCATATAAGAGGCATTCAAGTTCACCTTTTACCCTTTTGAGAAAGCCTTCTCCTATTTTTGCCTAGGCTGTTGAAACTGCTCCCACCTCCTAATTATAAGATGAATCACAGAAATCACTCCTGTTTAGGCACAAACACAATAGCTTCATGCCCTCTTCTTTCAACTTCTCCATCGCCACGACCGAAAATTGATGCAGGTAATGTGGAGGCTGATGCTCGTTGAGCTAATTATCGTAGCAAGCTTCCTGCATTCAGTACATGGACTAGGAAGCTCTAAACCACAAGTGCCATGTTTCTTCATCTTCGGCGACTCATTGTCAGATAGTGGAAACAACAATGGGCTCCAAACCCTTGCCAAGGCCAACTTCCTCCCCTACGGTATCGACTTCCCCGACGGCCCTACTGGAAGGTTCACCAATGGCCGGACAACGGTAGATCTCATAGGTGATCTCATGGGATTGGAGAACTATATACTTCCCTTTTCGAATGCAAGTGGGCAACAGATTCTGCAGGGAGTGAATTATGCTTCTGGTTCAGCTGGGATTCGGAATGAAACAGGACAGCATGTGGTAAGCATCTTATACTCACCGTTCTTTCGTTGTTTCATAGCAAATCAGGGTACCCGTTATCTTCGCCTTTTAGTAAACCATTATGTTGCAGGGAGGTAGGATTGCCTTGGAGATACAATTACAGAATCACCAGGAAACAATTAGAAAGATATCGGAACAGCTCGGAGAAGACGCAGCCAACGACCACCTAAATTCATGCCTGTATTCAACATACATTGGAAGTAACGATTACATGCTCAACTACTTCGGGTCAGGGTCGTCTGCAACTCGAGAGCACACACCCGAGGAATTCACGAATGATCTGATAGATAGATATAGTGCGCACTTACAGGTGAGTAACCCTTCAAAATAAACAGTGTCTCGGATAGGAAAGCCAGCATCCCCATTAATATAGATTGTTTTGTTTATGGTAGGAATTGCACGAATATGGAGCGAGGAAGATTGCCATATTCGGCCTCGGCCCGTTGGGATGCCTTCCGATTTATCAGTTCTCCGGCGGATGCAATGAAGATGTCAACAACGCAATCCAGTTTTTCAATAGCCAGCTCAGAATACTAGTCGATCAACTGAACCATATCTTCCCCGATGCCCGACACATCTTCGTCAACACTTTCTCCATTGTTTCTCCCAACCTTTCCTCCCTTGGTAAGTATTCCTTGAAAAAATTTGACGTTTACTAAAGACACATCATTCCAATCCCATTAAGGTTTCGACTTTCGAGGTCTCTATGCCATTGCCGTCTCATATGTATGTGCATTCCTCGCTACACCTATGCAGGCTTGGGTATACTCAATACTCCGTGCTGTGGAGTAGGCCAACTATATTGCCTCCCGTTATCAGTCCCTTGTAAGAACAGAAACGGCTATGCATACTGGGACAACGCTCATCCTACTGAGGCTGCTAACAAGGTGTTGGCAACTCGAGCTTACAATGCACAGCACCCAAACGACACTTATCCAATGGACATCAGTCACCTGGTACAATCTAATGGTCAAGACACATATAGCCATGGAGTCGTGATGCAAATAGGATTCAGAGGATCAATTGTACTGCACCTAATGTTGTGTGCCATTTCAGTCATTGTTTAGCAGCATGTTTCAGTCGGATGTCTTTTTCAGAGGGTGGTTGAACTAAGCTAGAGTATGATAGCTCCACATGCAGTTCCATAGACTGTTGAGCCAAGTTTTAATTTACCGAAAACAGAGCCATGCATGTATGTTGAGTTTGTGTGCAATCATTATTACATATACGAGTTATTTCGTATTTCATATTCACCATCCGCATGCCATTTTGTCTCTAGGCGAATCCTATCTCATAAGTACGCCCTTTGGTAAAGTATAACAAGAAGGCTGAGTGTCATCCATCCTATTAGATCAAGGTGAAAGGTATGTCCATACTCAAATAGTAGGGCAAGGAAATCAGATAATTTACAAGGCAGGGCCAAACTCATATGAATTAGACGACTCAAACAATAACTTATATCTTAGAGCTGTTGCAAAATATAATGTATCCATTGTCATTCTCTCACAGCAATGGCACTTGGAAGCATTTTATTAACTTTATGACAACAACAGAAGCCTAATCGGAGATCAGGTCGCATTCGGCCACTTTTTTCCATGATTTAGTTGTCTTGTCGCCTACATCCGTCTCGTACAGGGCGAGTCGAGTTATTGGAAAGCGCAAGCTGCTAATGCTTTCGTCAAAGATGATAGCTTTCTCTTGGGCTTTCTTCTTTTCTTCATCAGTTAAGTCACCATAGATGAGACTCATGTGTGGCATGTAAACTGCAGAATCATTTTGAGACAATCGTTGTAAGACCTCAATAGGAGAGTATAATCAAGAAAAGCCAACATCATATCAATGAAAGAGTAACAAATTAAGGCGCTCTTCGCTTCATGGTGCTTTGCAGAAGAGGGGCAATGCAACAACTTACGAGAAGAATTCTTGTATCCGAAATGGCTGCAGCAGTTCGCACTGTTTTCAAGGACCTGAAATGAGTACATCCAACATGAAGGGATCATGATAGTATCATTCTAGTTGTTCATAACAGTATCAAAGTGAGGTCTTTTCAGTTCATGGTTAATGGTAGTTTGTTAGTCATGTTGAGCTCAAGAGGATCAATCATCTTGAGAAGTTCTCCATCCAGGATTTAAAAGAAAAGAAAGAAAGTAAAAATTGCCAGAAATATTCTATTTTTTGCAGTTTTCATGAGAAATTTCCATGCAATTCATAGATGAAATGTGGATATTGCATGAGCTGGAGATAACTAGCTTAAACCAACCACATCGACTCGGATGATCGCATGGAGAGTTTGAACCAAGAGCGCAAAGGAGAGAGTGTATTCAACACTTCTCCTTACGAATTTAACTCAGAGCTTTTGGTAGAATAGATTCTTCTCACATCGCACAAATGTGACCAGAGGTGGTCATCAGCATGTCCAAGACTGAGACAACCGATTAAGATAGGAGCCCACAGCATGTCCCAGGCAAAAGATTGGACGACTAAGCATCTCACCCTCAATTGTCCCTCGAAAACTAATTACACCACTGAAAATTGTGCGTCTTCAAAGTGTTTAATGCACCCTTTCTGGGTTTCAATTCTTGTCCTAAAACTCCTAATCAGATGGTACATACTTAAACAACTGAAATAGACAGATGGTACAGTCATTTATTTGAAGTCTCCCCCTCATCCGATGTTTTGATAGTTATCACCAAATCACGCCCCTTCACAAAGGAGATTATCGTAAGCATCTCTCATTTCCCTTTTCATATAACTATATATTAGACAACCACCCTATCCATCTATATAACCGCCAAGCCATCTATCCAACCTCGTAGCAACTAAAAGGTGGCTCAACCCGTGTTGTGGCCAAACCTAAGAGACGAGCCCAATCCCAAAATACTAGCCTGACAGAGAGAGAACCTCTTCGGTTACAACCCAATACACG
The DNA here is from genome assembly GCA_001925005.1 of Drosera capensis. NCBI lineage: Eukaryota > Viridiplantae > Streptophyta > Magnoliopsida > Caryophyllales > Droseraceae > Drosera > Drosera capensis. The sequence goes on from LIEC01012129.1 coordinate 15,657, forward strand.
ATTTCTCACATGATCGATCGATGGGGGTATGGTAACATCTAACGCTTCTTACAACATCAGCGACCATTCATCATCATCAAAACTATCGATCCGATCACATACTACAATATAATCCACGGTACGCCACAATATTTTTACCTCCCTCGACTTCTTCAGCAGCAAAAACACGCACTGATAAAAGAACGTCCCGATCTCAACCCCGTCGACCTCCCCGACATACTCCCTCACCCCCTCGCACGCCGCTTCGAACCGATTGATCGCGTCCTCTTCGGTCATCTCCACGGCGCCGACGACGGTGACGTGGGGCTCGAACTCCGGGCCGCCGAATTCGGATCGGAGACGGGTCATTAGGGTTTTGACGCGGGTGGTGGTGGAGGATGGTGGAAGGGCCCACACGGAGTACCAGTGCTTGGTGGGAGAGGATGATGCCATGTTGGATTTGGGGAAACGAGGAACGGGGTGAAGTTTGGGGAAGATGAGGGAGAGAGAAGAGAAAGTCGAGATTCGCACATGAGAAACTGAAAGCAACGGGCTCTTTGATGACAAACGCGGCGTGCCCGAAATCTTTTGTTCTCCAAGTCGTGCCCGAAATTCGTATTGATTTGATAAAAAAATGTGCGTACAAACTATCAAATATAATATTTTATAAATTCATCAATAAAAAATTATTTTAATTATATATTTTAATTTAATTCATGTTACGAGATAATCTGACTATATTTGATATGAAAATTAGATTTACATTCATACGTTTAAAATAATACAAAATATATATATATATATATTATAAGAAGTATGAAATAAAAAGAGTATTAGTCAAGATATTTGAAAAATAGTATTAAAATATGTATTAATTCATATCCCTCCGATCTAGTTTAATTATAATATGTTGATCCAGTACGAAAATTTATACGAAAATTGAATTTTTGTTGATTTTGGTGAAAAAATAATTTATTTGTGACAGTGAACTTTATTGTAACACTAATGAAAGAAGATAGCGAGTGTATTGTATCAAATAATTTTTTAACAAAAATATTATAAATATATTATATTTATTTTGAAACCGGACAAAAATAAAAGTTACAATTAAACTGGATCAAGGGAATAATATATAAGAAAAATATGATATTAATTCTTATAAAAAATACATATCCAACTTTTATATCAAGTTTTTACTAATCATATAAATTTTTTATATATAATTTATGATGATATCTTAAATTATATTTATATTTTTAAAAAAAAATATTACTTTTAATTTTAAGGAAAATTCCCAAAAACTACAAAAAACAAATTCTCAATCGGTATAATCCGGGAAATTAATTCCCATTCGGTATATGTTTGACTTACCCAATCAATAACGTCCAAACCCACGATAAAATAAAGACATTTTCATTCCAAATCGAAACCCAAAATCATTCTCATTCCAAATCTAAATCTCAAACAAACTCAAATCGACTATCGAATCTCAAATCTATTGAATCAGCAAACAATGATCCAAATTTTAACCCAACGCACTATTTGATGTTTACAACAACAATTTCGTTAGCGCGATTCTTGCATCTTTGTATCAATGTTTACCTCTTGGAATTTTGGACCTAAGCAATAATTTTCTAGTAGGTTCACTCCCTAATCAGATCAAATAGAACACATCCTAAAACTGAATCCTTGATACACCTGGAGTATATGAACAACAAGCCCATAAGAATGACACCCGCAAGATGTTCAATGAAATGTCACAGAGAAACAGAACGTAGGCTCAAACGGAAATAAGACGTCAGGACATGGAACAACATAACAGAAATCGAGGATTAAAAAACACTATTTAAATGAAACAGTGCGTCTCTGTTATGTAAACAGTACACCTACATTAACCAAAAAGAAAAACCACAATAAATCAATAAAAAACAAAAAATTATAACATGATATTTATAAAATTAAAAAAATTATTATATATTATACAAATAATTTTTAAAAAACGTACTGAACAGTGCGTCTGAAGAAATGAAACAGTACGCATGTTATTTTTTTAAAAAAAAAACAACCAAATCACAAGAATCAACCAAACATATTTTCTTGTATTTTATTTATTTATTTAATACCATTCTTTCCAAGTAAACATTGATGCATCTTGTGTTCTGATGGCATTTTGATTCATTTGAACATTTAGCTCTATTTTCAATTTTTAGGAACTCAATATTCACATTGTCTTGATTTAGATTATCTGTTGATTGTTTTGTGATGCATGTTTATTTGAAATATGGGCTTTGTGAACTAGTTAAATATAAGGGAGAGTAATTACTTTACTCATTGTGTATTTTGAGCATAATGACTTCATGCTGTCGCCTCATTCAAGAACTTAAAATTCTGTTTATGATTTCAGAATATGGTTAACCTCCTTGACATGAACAACATAATACATCTAGGATATGATCACATTTCTATGATCGAGCAAGTCCTTGCAACAAGATGGAAATTCTATGTCTTCTTAAGCAACGCCATGTTCTTCCTCTTCTCGAGCAGCATCTGCCTTCTCTTCTGTTGTCACTCCTATCACCTCAACATGTATCTTCTTCGTGTAGAATACTTTGGTATCACCATCATGATCATCACGTTCTTCTTCCCTTTCATCTACTATATCTTTCAATACAACCCTATATGGTAACTCGTCTATTGCTCTGTGATCTCTCTCATAGGCCTCTTCACCGCCATCACCTTGTTCTCCCCTATCCTTTCTTCGAGTGAATATCGAGGTTTTCATACCACACTCTTCGTCTTGATGGGAATCTTTGGTGTGGTTCCAACTATACATGATGTTGTCTTGCTTTGAGACAATCCCAGGATGAATGTCACCATAGCTTGTGAGTTGCTGATGGCATTCCTTTACCTCGTAGGTGCTACATTTTATATAAGTTGGATCCAAACACGCTTCGATTTTTTACATGATCAAAAAAATTAGACGCACTGTTTATATAACACAGGCATAATATTTCATTCAAACAGTGCTTGTGTGTTATGTAAAAAGTGGGCTTGCATTAACCGAAACAAAAAACCACAACAAATCAATAAAAACAAAAAATTATAACATAATATCCATAAAATTGAAAACATTATTACATATTACCCAACATAAATTTCTTTAAACAAAAAAACACACTGGCGCCTTGTTTCATTGAAATGACATATTATTCTGAAGGAATGAAACAGTATCTCTGTTATTTAAAAAAACAACAAGCAAATCATAAAAATCAATCAAACCCAACTTTAAAACTAAATTACTATAACCCAAACAAGTGGATTAGAGTGTCAAAAACATGCTGAAATTATCTTATTGAACTTGTCAACTTTTGTAAGTTTGATGTTTTATTTAAATTAGCATTGTCATGAGTAATTGTGATCAGTGCTTGTAAAACTTACATGATAAAGCTATAAGTTGTTGTTCAAACTAAATTTGTCATGCTTTTATATTTTATATCCTGTTAGTTTCTTTCTGTGTGGCTACTTGCAGAGTAATAACTTTGTCTAAAATGTAGAACCTATTTGTCTTATTTGCTATTCTCAACCTTCTTCTCAAAGTTGGAATCTATCTATTATCTTACAATTTGCAAGTAGATAATATGAGTTTTTAATCCACCTTCTGTAGTGTTATAATCATCCTTATGTCTCGGATCCTTCATTACAATCTTCATTTGCAAAAAATTATGCTAATAATCTCTATGATATAGGATGTAAAGCAAGTGGTAAGCCGCAGCTTTTAGATGCGATTCTTTTAGAATCGAAAGGTCGAGGGTTGAGATTTCTCATTATGTATCAGGTATTTGTTTCACTAACTCAATGTTTATTCATAACATTATATTCATAAAATTGAAAATATTATTGCATAGTATCCAACATAATTTTTTTTTAAAAAAAAAACAAACAAACACTGGCGCACTGTTTCATTTAACTCGCGTCCTGTTTGAAAGCAATGTGCTTGTTATTCGAAAAAACAAAAAACCAAGCAAATCACAAAAATCAGAGAAACCCATTGCTAAAACTTAATTACTCTATGTCAAACAAGTAGATTAAAGTCTTCAATCACTGAAAATGATCAAGGAACAATGATTTTGTAGTTGGGGTTTTTTAAATGATCGAAACCAAATTTTAGATGAAATTGAAAGATTTGAGATGTTGAATGGATAGAAATCGATTGATTTGTGTGTATAAGATTAAATGGTAGTGATTAGAAATAAATTTGATGAGTTTTGGATTGAGATTTTGTGAATTGAACAATTTGATTGCGAGGATGGTTTTTTGTTTTAGAAAAAATATAAATTATATCAAATGGAAATTATTTTTTCAGATTGTATATTTTAGGCAATATTTTAAAAAAGTTGTATTCTAGAGGAATTTTCTATTCGTTTTTATACACATTTTTGAAATATATTGAATTTAGAAAAATAAAGAGTCAATCTATATTAAATACATTTGATTTGGATTTTAATCATAAAATGAATTACCAACCAAACTTGATAGTTGATAAAAAAAAAACCAAACTTTGATAGCAAGAAAGACAAATTAAGCTTTACATAGTTAAATAGAATTATTTGTTTTAATTTATTTATAATATTTTTAATTTTCATAAAACAAACTTGACTTGTTACCGTGCACTTCACTATCTTCTCTTTCAGCTATTACGCTAAAACTCAGTACCAATAAAAAAAAATATTCTATCTTCGTGAAAATCCACATTTAACACATATAAAATTTCTTATCTAAACAAATAATTACATATAAATTGAAACATATAATGTGCTATATATAATATCCTCGATGGGCCTAATGGACCATTATTGAGTTTCAATGTTTCAAGCACATTAAATATCTTCTTCGTCATTGATTTTTAATGTATTAATTATTAACTCATAGCAAGTCCATTAAATATCTTCTTCTTTATAAATGGGTTTAGAGGATATATGTTATAACATATCTATATTATACATTATGCAAATAGAGATGGATTTGTCTTTAATTGAGATCTTATAACCCTGATCGTTTAATTTTTCACCCGACGGTTGTGATTTATTAATAATGAATTAGAAACTGAATAGAATTAATAGTCAAACTTTAAGGAAAAGATTGATTTGATAAAATTTATTGGTTAGCATCTATTTTTTGATTGAATTTTAAGAAATAAATATTAACTCAAATATCTATCAACTCTTCCGATAATACTATGCATTAAATGTTAATTTTTAATAACTAATAAAAATAATGAAAAGATAACAGTATTTCATTTTTAAAATATTTGACATAATAATAATTCATATCTAATACTATTATACATTGTTGTATCATTTAAAAAAACTATCATATCTTTTCTCTTTTATTTAGAACCAAAATGTTTTTTTTTTTTTTTTATCTCGTGCATTACTGCACAAGCGAATGAACTAGTGTGTTTTTAGTTAAGATCCAATGATTGAGAGTAAAATAAAATCACTAAAAAATTGAGATTAAATCACTCATATTATAATTACAATCTTTCATTCGTGAAGGAAAAAAAAACATCTTAACCATTGAATTATAATTAGACATTCATATGTCATGCCACAAATCCATTTTTTCCTTTATAAATAATATAATACTAATGTGTGCGTTGTCCGGGATGTGATAACATAATAAAAATAGTTAACATTAAACTAACTCATTTGAATTTAAAATTTAAATAATATTAATTTATTTATCATTTTAGAAAACCTATATAACTAGATTGAAACCTATATAACATTTTTGATAAATTGATCAAAGATATTTTACTCATAGAAATTTGTAAAAGAATTAAAGTGACTTTTTTATGTTTCATGAGATGGGTTATATAATAATACATATCCCAAGTTTTCATTTCTAGACAATGATCTTATTTTTATTTTAATTATGTTAAAATTATTATGTAATCATGCATTTTGTTGGTTTGCTATTAAAACTATCATGTCATGTTAAAATCTTGTGTAACCTAGTCCTGTGAATGTTGTAGCCTCTACAAGAAACTCCTCATCTTTAGAGTAATGACATTTTAGACTAGGTCATGCTTCTTTATCTCGTATTTGTAATCTTGCATCTAGTGACTGTCTTGGGTTTCTTCATGATCAGTCTTTTGATTGTGTTTCTTGTCAGTTGAGAAAACAATGTGCCTTGCCTTTTAAGTTAAGTAATTCCACTTCTTCCAAGTCTTTTGATATTGTCCATTTTGATATGTGGGGAATGGCTCCTGTTGTTATTATTGAGGGATCTAGATACTTTTGTCATCTTTATTGATGACTTCTCTCAATTTACTAATTGAAACGTAAATCAGATTTCTTGCAGATTTATCGTGAATTCAAAAATAAAATCAAAACTCAATACTCCAACACTATAAAAGTATTTCGTTCTGGTAATGCTGCAGAATATATTGATTCTGCATTTCTTGTCATTCTCCATGAAGATGGTACCTCTCAATAAAATGGGCGCGCTAAGAGAAAACATCGACATATTTTGGACACCACCAGATCTCTCCTTCTCCAACATAATGTTCCTGAACCCTTTTGGGGTGAGGCTACTCTTACCGCAATATACACCATCAATCGGATTCCCTCCTCCACTTTTCACAATCAATCACCCTATGAGCATCACCATGAGGAACTTCCGGACTATAATAATTTGAAAGTATTTGGTTGTGCTTGTTTCGTTCTACTTCAACCCCATGAGCGAACGAAGCTCGAACCTCGATCTCGTCTTTGTTACTTTCTTGGTTATGATATTGAGCATAAAGGATATCGTTGCTATGATCCCATCTCCAAAAGGTTAAGAGTTTCCCGTCATGTCACATTATGGGAACTCAAATCCTTTTTTAGTTTTGTCTTCTTTCCATATCTCCTCTCATGAGTCCTCTAGATATTTTACTCATGCCACTTTGTTTCTAGATGAGGCGCCTTCTATTTCAGGTCCATCCAACTCAACTGATGACTTGCCTTTAGCCCCTTCTGAATCTGTAACCCAGCATGTGGAGCCTCCTGTACCTCAACATGTGGACCCCCTACACGTCGTAGCACTCGGATAAGCCTTCTTCCTCCTCATCAAAATACTATTATTGTTATCCTGTTCTTGTTGTCATTCATGAGCCTTAGTCTTTTCTAGAGGCCTCTTTTGATCCCGTTTGGCAGCAAGCAATGAATGAGGAACTACATGCTCTATGTAAGACTCGAACATGGGATCGAGTTCAACTACCTACAAGAAAATCTTTGGTTGGTTACAAATGGGTTTATAAGATCAAAACCAAGTGTGATGGTTTGATTGAGCGTTACAAAGCTCAGATAGTCGCACGCGGTTTTACACAAGAGTATGGAATTGATTATAAGGAAACTTTTTCTCCCGTCGGTAAGATCCTTACTTGCAGTTCCTGTTGTATGTCACTGGGATCTTTTTCGGATGCATGTCAAGAATACTTTTCTAAATGGTAATCTTTTCGAGGAAGTATACATGAAGCCTCCTCATGGTTATGATCATCCACCAAACAAGGTTTGCCGACTTCGAAAAATATTGTATGGTCTTAAGCAAGCTCCTAGAACCTGGTATTCCAAGTTCCACAGTACACTCAGCAAACATGGCTTTACCACTAGTTTCTATGACTCAACCTTATTCGTCAAGAAGTCCTCTGCCGATATTATTCTTCTTCTGCTATATACAGATGATGACATCTCTGGTATTCAAAAGTTAAAGGAATTTCTCGGTGCACAATTTGCGATGAAAGATCTCGAAATGGTCTCTTACTTTCTTGATTTAGAGGTCTCTAAATCCTCCATTGGTTACTATTTGTCTCAAACCAAATATGCATCAGATCTCCTTTCTCGTGTTGGGATAACTGAAATTAAGACTATTGACACTCCCTTAGAGACCAATGTAAAATTGCGTCCAACTGATGGAGAATTACTGAAGGATCCCACTTGTTACCGTCAATTAGTCGGAAGTCTGATATACTTGATTGTTACTCAACCAGATATATCATATGCTATTCACTTGGTGAGTCAATTGATGACATCACCACGATCTACATATTTGCTGCCGTTCTTCGAATCTTATGCTATATGAAAGGTACTATCTTTCACGGTCTGCATTCTCATTCTCTTCGATCTTAGAACTGCATGTTTTCTCCGATGCTGATTAGGCATGTGATCCTACTGATCGACGATCTACTATTGGCTACTGTTTTTTTTCTTGGTAACTCTTTTATTTCTTGGTGTTGGAAGAAACAGTCTATTGTTTCACGTTTCAGTTCAGATTCTGAGTATCGTGCTTTAGTTGACATAATTGCTGAGCTGATATGGTTACGATGGCTTCTTAACGATATGGGTGTTTAATTCTCTACCAACACACCTACCATTTGTGACAGTCAGATTGCTATTCAGATCACAAACAATGATATCCTTGTGGACATATTAAACATATTGAGATTGATTGCCATTTCATATGATACAGCTTTCTTCAGCGGACCCTCTCACTCTTTTTAGTGGTATCGGTTGATCATACTGCCGATCTCTTTACGAAAACCTATCCACCAGAACGGTTCCATGTATTTGTATCCAAACTTAATTTGATCTTTTCAAAACTACCTTGAGTTTGAGGGGATGTTAGAATATGAGTTAGAATATGACCGTTGGAATAACATATTCCGTAATATATTTTCAACTATACATTATATAAAAAGAGGATTCTTGCATATGTTTTATACATTTTTTATATACTTTAATACACAAATTATCAGTTGGAGTGTCATAATCTTGAATGTGTGCTCACCTTGTTACCTTATAATCTTGAATGTTTGTTCTTTCGTTTTAAAGTTTTCCAAGTCTCGAACGTGGAAAAAATACACGGAGTTAGAACAAGCTAGACTTACACAGCATGACCAAGAAAAAGGGGGAAAAAAAAAAACAAAAAACAAAAACAAAAACAAAAACACAAGGACACTTACACAACAATCACATCGCTGAAATTCAGTATCGTCGTCGTATTCGTATCTAATTACCACTGCGAAATTCAAACAGTGTTGTTCGATTCATCGATACAATCCGAAAATTCTCATATCGCTGGATGGGAAAGTGGAATCGACGATTCACTCGCTCGAAGTTTTATCGCGATTACCATTGGTCTCCACCCAGAGAGATCTGCCGTGATCCAGAAACTGGTATGCACACACCCCTTTCAATATTCTTTGTTGGTTTTTTTTTCCGGTGAATTTTCTAGGGTTTTGATGCTTATAGGGCTGATGCTGATGATTGATGATGTTCTTGATTGATTAGAACATATGGGTGTCGTATTTGCTTGGTTGGTTTAGGGTTCTTTTGAATTTGGTACTGAATTCGATTTGATCGGGCAATTTGAAAGGTTTCGTCTTTTTTGGTATATTGCAAGCGATCTCGTGCTTGAGTTGAAGATGAGAGATGAATCATGGGTATGCCTTTATGATGATTATGATGGTGATGCTCTTGATTGGATTGAGGCAAATGGGTTCTCGTGTTTTCTTGGTTGGTTTTGGGTTCGTTTGGATTTGGTACTGAAATTGTGGTAGTTGGCTGTTGGAAAAGTTGTATCTTTATGGCTTCATATTGCAAGTGATCCTCTGTCGCGACAAAGTCGATATGAATGTGTCCATGCAGATTATTCAATTGAAGAAAGAAGAACAATGGGGTTCGGTTCTTGCGTGCCCTTTCGTTAGGTATCGACACAGTTATTTGGAATGCTATGCGTATTATAGGGTAATCTCGTGTTATTATGCATATGATGCGTGGGAATTTCCTCTGATATTTTACTTGGGTATGTTGTTGTGTAACTTGTGATGCAATTGAGATTTAAGAAAATACACTAGCTACGTGTATCAGTAACATTTTGCGTAATTGTGTTGCAAGTGGTTTCGCAGTGCAAGAAAGTAGATGGAATGATTGTATGGAAGTTAACTAGTTCAACCCATGGAAAGTTCTCTTGTATTTGCATATAGTTCTACCCATGGAATGATCGTATTTGCATATAAATAACATTTTTGTAACTTGTGTTGTAAGTGATTTTGTAGTGCAAGAAAGTAGATGGAATGATTGTATGGAACTATGGAAATTAATTAGTCTACCCATGCAAAGTTCCCTCATATTTGCGTATCTGTTATCTGTGATGCAATGTGTTTTAAGAGAACCCAAAGGCGATGTGTACAATTGAAATTTTGGGAATTCTCTAGAACTGTTCTGGTAACTCGAGCAGATATGAGCATCTTTTGAAGGAACTTTGAATGTGCGACAAGAAATGTAGTTGGGTGATGCTAGTATAGAGGGAAACACTGCCTATTGAGATTCATAAGAATCCGCCAAAGAAATGAAATGCTGTTCATTTCTGAAAAGATTCTTCCAGCCTATTTATTCAAGATGTTTCGGTCTGAATGAAAAGCATGTTAGAGTAGCTATGTATGAGTAGACTAGATGACAAAATTTCAAGATTTCGCTTAATGAAAACTGATGCAGATTAGGGAATTCTGATTCCTGAAGAGCAGGTGAAATTTGTTTAGAAACTTTGACCTGTTATCTATGATTCCACATGTTGAGCTTGGAAAGTATCTTCCAAGCTGGAACTAGTACTATCGGATTGTTGAAATCGTGGTGACATGTTATTTTGGTGTACTAAGTTTATGCCGATATTAATGATTACTGAATAGTGTTCTTGAACTATTTGGCTTATCTTCTTCTTGTCATTGTTGAATTACCTTCTCATGACCTTTTGTGGATGTAAGCAGAATGTGTAAAATCAGGCAATGCATTCAAGGTTCTAATTTTTTCTCGTTTCCATTCAGTGGTTTGGCAGGACAATGTGCCTATGTGGGAGAAGAAGTTCTGCTATCTTTCAGGAATTGCATGGGAGAAAGTACTTGGCGCTAAGAAGTTTGGCCACTCAAATAGCCCTGTGCTTGAATGGGATGATTCTGCCGGAGAAGAGGCATTCTGCAATTCCAAAGAACGTTTTTGGGCCAAAATCAATGGGCTGCCTTCTCAGACCCAACTCCCTGACCCAGATATGTTTATCGAAAATGTTGATTGGGACCCTGATATTGATCATGAATTAGTACGTGACTTGGAGCGAGCCTATTTCAATCCTGACGAGGCTGCTTTAACCACAATTTCCAACAGTACGAAAGAAAATTCCATGTCGGCACCTAAGCTTGCCTCGGAGGAGCAAGAAAAACAAGATGATGGGGACAATCCTTGGGAACAATGCCTCTATCTCGCTTGCCAAGAACATGAAGCAACCAGTTGGAACCAATGGGATAGTTGTGTCAATGGTATGAGTGAGTTGACCAACGTGCATAACCCATGGGAGTGCCATGATAATAAGCATGACGGAGACACTTGGGGGAAATCATCTTCTTGGAAGAACCAAGTTGACTCCAATCCATCAACCATATCAAATTGTGGTGGCGGCCCTTGGAGACACGGTCGCCCGGAAGTTTACAATAACAAGCCTGTAAATCAGAATTATTCCAATGGCAGCAGTTGGAAGCACGACGCGACAAATGAGAGGAATGGTCCATGGGGCCAAAGACAATGGGGAGAGAGGACAGTTGATAGATTTTCCCATGGAGTGATGCAAGGAAGTTGTCGTAAAAGAGAGGGCTCGGAACAGTATGGCCCGGGATATAGGGGACAGAGGTTTAATGGTGGCTATGATCATCAAGCAGGTCAACACTGGAGGAATGTAGACAATTACAAGAGGGTTAACTTTTCAAATCAGTAATCGCCTGTGTATACTGTTATTAAGAATACTTAGATGATACCCCTGGGATCTGATTTATGTATGTGGAGTTGCACTCTGGAAGACAGGATCAAGCGACTGATGTGTTTTTTGCTTGTTGGTCGCTAAAGTGACTTATATTGATTGTATCGCTTGGAGAATTTGCCTTTGGCTATTGAGAGGTGTTTGCCTTGTCAAGTTGTGGGTATAGCAGGATCCAGCAGAAAGCTGGTTGTTGTTTCCAGCTGTTGACTTTTTGGCTGATAAATGCAAAATCTCTTTTATGGCTTTTAGCAGAATTGATATTTTTTTTCTGCTATTCATTTCTATTTTGTTCAGCAGTTTCAATGTTTCTGATTATAGTTTTCTCCTTCATAGTTGCTTGCAACAAAGTCATCATCTGACTTCGGTGTTCTGTAGTTTTGCTATGGTCATGCACATTGGCTATCTTCGTTTTCTTTTTCTTCTCGGACTCGTTGAAACAAGATGGGTTCTTGACTTGAATGGCTAAGCTTGATAGTGTTTATGCAGACATGCTGTTTGCTTTAGCTTTTTTCAGGCCTCTCCGGATTCCTGGAGTAAGTTCACACATCGATGGTCTATGTTGGTCTATGTTCGTTCACGACTAAGTAATCATAATTAAAGGTTAGTCATACCTTTCTATGATCAAGTTAGGCACTTAACATATTTCTGTCATGCTACTTATGGTGATCTTTTGGTTTCCCCTCCCGTGCAGGGGCATAAGTAATTGGACTCTCTAATGGCACCACGTGTGTGTTCAAAGTTGGTTTCGATTTCCTTGGGCAACCAGTTCAGTGTCGCAACTCGCATGGGAAGCTCCTATGCCGATTGCCTAGTGCTAAGTGCAAAGTGCACCATGGAAGGAAACTAGGCTTTAAGGTGTATCCTATTCTACAGCCGATGACCAAACCACAAGGTTTGACATATACTTTGCCTTTATCTTCTGCTGGTGTTGGTAGGAACATAGGGTTGAAAGTTTTGGAGAGTAACAAAGCATAACCAAAAATGACCAAACAGCAGTGCATTAGACCGTCGAAGAACATGAATCTTCAACACAATAATTCACCAAATTCCTTTTCTTGAACCACTTGCGATTGGCACTTTAAGCCTATGATAGGTCGCCGTTTTACTTCTCCCTCTTGCCAGAAAACTTTCGTGTTTGTTTGCTTTGAACTCCTTGCGTGAATAATGGCGATTTTGATTAATGGATGCTAATGAGCATTATAGCATGGGTGCTTTGATAGCTTCATAATCAGTTAACTTAGGCCACTTAAGGAAATACATAAGCATGGTTCATTCTTATATGCTACTGGTGCTTTAGCTGCATCCGACTTATGAGCTAAGTAGCACATATGCTTCTTCAACAAAATGGTCAAGATATACCTTTGAGCTTGCATCCAGTAGTACAAATGATTGTTTGGGGGGAAAGTAGCATAAAATCCCCCTATTCGACTTTGACACATGACACTTTTAAATTTTGAACATATGTAGATTACCCTCTTATGAACTTCTTTTAAATTGTGTTTTGTGTCAAAATAATTCACTTTTTTTTTTTGAATTGTGAAGAATATAAAGATAATCCTTTTCTGAATTTCTTTTATGTGATTTTGTGCAAAAATAATGTGATTTCGGGATTCAGTGCATATTTTTAAACTTGATAAGGGTCATGTGTCACGACCCAATATTTCAAGGAGGTTAAATGTCATTTTTCCATTATTTGGGAGTATTAGAGACTCGTTAGAGATCGTTCGCTACCCTTTTGTCATGCGTGAATTAGTAGATTACGGAACATCAAATGAGGAGCCCAATTTATGTTGGAAATGTTTGGTGTCTTAACAGAAACCTCGTCTGGTTTGTGTATGAAATAGGCATCTATGGAAATATAACTCGCTTTTGTGTATTAGGGGCAACAACTTGACGAAAATAGTCACGTATACCGGAGTCATTTGCAGTTATTGATTTTTGAGAAATATGGATACATAGCTAGTTATAGCCCATGCATTGTTGCAAATTGCAATTATGCTCTTTTACTCTTAAGCTATTTGGAGCTTGATGTGGCAATTTTGGCTTTGTTTTTCATGTGCAGTGATGAGTCAACTTATAAGCACCCCACCCTTAGAGCTGACTCGGGCTTTAGAAATGTCTCATCTTTTGATACAAAATCTGCTTAATAATTGTGGCAATGTTCTTTTTGTGCTGATTTTGCACCCTAAATTTTCTTTCTAATTTTTATAGGGGAAACCTCCTTCTTGCCTATTTGCCGTCTTTTTTTGTAGTCAATGCTTGTTCTTGATTTACTTTCTTTACTTCGGTCTAGTTGGATTCACATAGAGTATGGTGAATGTTTGCTTTAATAATAAGGGGATACTTGGATAACGTAAGATTAGACCTCAAGCTTCTAGCAAGAAATTGATACTTCGATTGTTTCTCTAAGGAAATCCCGAAGGATTTTTTTTTTGTCAATCGAATAGCACGCAAACCCGGAGGACCTTTTAAACTAGCTTTCGCTGATGGACTCACGGGCTCACCATCACAATGTAGTTCGGCACTCAACAGATTTTGATCCCTTCACCTCTTTTCTTCTTGTAGGCGTTGATTGAGTCGCTTACCATGTGGGATGGGCGTGACCCCCAAAGGAAAATTTCGGTTGATACTTGGATTGTTGATTGCAACTAGGGTCGCTTATAAGCATGGCAGGCTCGGAGTCTGCTCAAGGTTGGCTTGATAAAATTTTGTTGAAGTTTTGTTTGATGATTAACAAGATGAACATGAACACCATATAAATTATTTAACTAAATTAAAGAGCTTGAGCATATCCATTTTTGGCTCGGGTTAGTAAGCCCGACCAAGCCTTGATAAAGGTTCGAGAAGTGATCTGGGTTAAGCTTCAAATATGCATGTGGAACAAGCCAATTCCCATAATTCTCATTTTGTCTTTAGTGCTCTTATCTCATATGTTATAGCGATCTCTGTTTGTTTTTCGTTTTAAAAAAACTAGTCACTAACTATATAGAGCTAGAGGCTCATTTCAGGCTCGGTTTGGGCTTGACAATTTGGGCTCATCCATTATTTATTTATTTATTTATTTGTAAACTGGGCTTGTTCAGTTATTAAATGAGATTAACATGAACAAAAAAATTGAGATACAAAGTTTGAGCAACTATGAGCTTCATTGGTTCAGAACACTAGACTTCGAACATAGATGCTCTACTATATTTTCCCATTTCTATGGGTTGACCCCAAATCTTCTCGCTCAAATTATATTAACATATGATATTTTGACAGAATAAATTTTCCAATGATCCCAAAAGTTCCCGTTGAAATATCTTTAATACCGTTTTCCAACTATGTCGTCAACTTGTCCTCCTTGTCTGGAGCTCTCTTTGCTTCCTATAAATAGAACAGATTATGTTAAGTTTTTACCACCTGTATCTTGCTAAGCTTGCGCCTTGTTTCTTCACTTTCTCGGGAAACGACTCAACAGTGAAGATGGGTGGGACATTAGGGACTAATGGTGATCGAGAACTTGGTTTCGATACCAAAACTATATATCTGGACCAAATCTCGCCTGTCTCTACATCTTTGATGAATGTCCCTTTTGCCCAAAAGATATGTTCTTGTTATGCATATACTTTCCATTTATGGCCTTGGAGCTACCACATGCTGTAATACGTATCATGTCTTTTAGGAATCAAGCCTGTATCATGTTCTTGCCACATGTATGTGGGAAGAAACACCCTGATTGTTATGTGCGTATAAAAAACACCATGTGAATAGGTTTTATGTCAATGTCAGCATATAGTTGCGGGGAGTGAATCTGAGCATGATGTTGGGATGGATGGGTCATAGATTTGAGGCTTGGTGGAACAATGTCTCTGCTGCTCTGAGGAGTAAAAATTCATTAAATTTTCCTGGGAATACGGGTTTCAGTTCTTGATATCGTAAATTTGCAATACTGTTTACAATTTTATTAGTAATATGCCAGTTTTTTTGATGGATCTTAGCACTCCCTTCGAGTTCCGAATTCCTCATAGCATAATCAGTAAGTGAACTCTCCCTAATATGTAAGTATAGAAGTGAAGTGCGTACTGTCGCAAATTAAAAAATAACACACAAAGATCTATAAATAGTACTGACTTTTGACTGCATGTTGGCATTATAATATGGCATATCATGTGCTGACAATTGAACCTCAATCCTGTTTGATGTATTCAGATGATAGCTGAGGTGCTTGGAACATTCTTTCTTTTCTGGCTGGTTGCGGTGCAATCATGGTGAATGCAGACAAGGAGCAAGTCATCACATTTCCTGGAATTGCAGTGGTGTGGGCTGACTGTGATGACGATGGTATACTCTGTTGGTCACATCTCCGGTTGTCATATCAACCCTGCCGTGACCATTGCGTTTGCAGGGAGCGGTCGTTTTCCATGGAAGCAGGTACTCTTGTCTCACTAAAAATGCAAGTCCTGGATAAAACGACCTGCAATTGAGTGTATATAATGATAGTTTTCGTTATTAGATCAATAGGTTGAAGTTGATTTGTCTATTGCGCTACGACTTCCATTCACAGTGGGCCTCATTATGGACTAGAATTGTTCCAACTTCTTAAAATATAAATACAGAAAAATAAAGATCGGAATACATGAATTGTGAAGGAAAGAGTGGTCGAATGCTTCAAAGGACTCCATAGAGAAACTTGTAAATTCTTGATGCAAAATTGACTTCGTTTTAATTTAATTCACCTCGGCTATTTTTCAATGCTTAGGTGCTTCCTTATGTGACCAGCCAAATTACTGGAGCAGTACTAGCAAATGGCAGCCTTTGCCTAATCTTAAATGGAACTGAAGACCATTTCGCCGGCTCATCCCCAGCTGGGTCTGATCTTCAGGCGGTGGTTCTCGAATTCTTTATCACATTCTACCTTATGTTCGTTATATCTGGTGTTGCTACAGATAATCATGCGGTAAGTTGTCTTGTTTCCCGGTTTCTCAATTTCCTTATCACATTCTACCTGATTTTTATTGGCCTTGACCTCGTTCAAATAGTGGTGAATCTGGAACTGTTGTACTCCTGTGTCAACACCAGTCATAATCTCAGGTGTGTCGACAAAATTGAAAGTCGGGGCACTGAGGGTGTTTTGTACTATAAGTATGATTAGAGTAGTATTTTTTCTATGGCTTTTGTCCTCGTCATAATCAGGATGATCAACCAGCAATCCCCAACTGTGGTTCTAATGTTTGTAATGCCTATTTTTACGATGTGCAGATTGGAGAATTAGCAGGGGTTGCAATTGGAGCTACCATCGTAGTCAACATCATGCTCGCAGGGTAATCGACTCTACTTATAGTTCGGTTTGAAGAAATTAGGCTTCCGTTAATTTTAAGAACTCCTATCGTGCCTTGTTATATATCTCCAGATTGTACACATATATCGGTAACCCTATTCAAAACCCGTTAACGTCTGTATGATTTGGGATATATGCGTTCTAAATTCTTTGCGATGATAATCAGCTAGTAAATGCGAGTTTGGTTTTTTCTGGCTAGGCCAATATCAAGTGCGTCAATGAACCCTGCAAGGAGTTTAGGCTCAGCAGTCGTTTGGAACCGTTACAAGGGTGTCTGGATTTACGTCGTTGGCCGAATCTCCGGGGCAGTATGTGGGGCATGGGTTTACAATCTCATACGGTCCACGTATAAGCCGCTACGTGAAATCGCCAAGAGCGGGTCCTTCCTTAAGGGCTTGAGCCGTGGCAGCAGCAATGGCTCAGTTTAAAGTTGTAGAACGACAAAGAAGTCACTTGATTTAGGCTGTTACTGAAAGTCTGGTTTGTACAATTGTGCCCTGAGTAGCGGTGTAGGGGCGTGATGCTTGTATGAGAGAGTAGCAACAAGAGATTACTTCATCATGTCAAAAATCCTAATCTAATGATTATTTCTCATGTCATAGGATATCGTATACGTGAAGAAAGATGAGTTATGCTCAAGAAAATTTAATCCTTCGTACTCCCTCTGTTTCATACTAAATGCAATGTTTTTTTTGTTTTAGACATCCCAAAATATATATGCAACGTTTGCTTTATTTCTGAATTTATATTAAATTAAACACACTATCTCATCATATCGCAATAGCTTCTGTAACGGGTTGATTTGACACGCGTGTCGATATAAAGTTTGACACGCCTATAATGTAGATTATATTTTGTAAATTTATTATGAAACATCAATTGTTGTGTAAATTACGTATTTTAACCTAATACATGTTGTGGGACGATCCGACATGATTTGATATAACGAAATTTTTATTCATACGTATATAGTAGTGTACAAAAATATATATGTTGTATCTTTTATAGTACGGAAGGAGTACAATATAGTAATCGAATTCAACTCTCATATAAAATCATGTATCCGGACAAATTATTACATATAATTCAAAAAGAAGGGAGTATAACATTTAATTTATCATGATCGTGCAATGGTTAAGAAAAGTTATATCATCAAAATTCAAAATGTTGGCTCTTGTTAGATTTAAAGCATAGTTATCAAACCGGACCGGTGATGGTGGGTGAGACCTTTGGGTCAATAGGTCATTGGTTCAACCGGTTGAAACTGTGATTGAACCATTTTATAATGTTTTAAAATTTTTAAAGATTTATACATTTTATTTAATTTATATTTATTAAAAATATATATATATATATCTGTGTGTGTGTGTTTAGAAAAAATAACCTAATATATGTTTAGTTCTATTGACTAAAGGAAAACATGTTCTTTTTAAAATTTTTAAACCTTTTTTTTTATCGATTCTGTAAATACCCAAAATTTCGTAAAAAAATTATTTTCTTAATAATTAATAAAAGTAATAATTATCGAGTGTTTAAAATTGTTAAAAAGCATATGAAAATCGTTTGACGAAATGATGACGGAAGTGTGAAAAACTAATTGAAATTAAATCTTGTCACACAAAAATACGGGATTAATAGTCCAAGACTTTATGATCATTACACCAAGCGATTGACTTAACTATCATAATCATATTTGATTATAAGTCTACCTGGCATAAAATTACATAGCACAAAGTCATGTGATCTTAAACATGTAAAGATCATTGGTTGTAATAAGTTTAGCATGACCTTAAGGTGTGTAACAAGTATGTAACGAGAAGTGAAGGTCATCCTTACCCTAACCTAAATGTAATCTTAATCATTTCAAGTCAAAGGGAGTAAGCATCCTTTCCCTTTAATCCTTTTGACATTACACCCCCTAAGATGCTCTACTTTCCTAACCACCCTTCTTTACATCCAAATTAAATCATTCCCTCCTTTCTTATTCCTTTCATTTGACTCTCCTAACCTCTCAATTCAGCAAGAGTTTCTCTTAAACACAAGGCAACAAGAGGAGAAACAAGGAGACGAAGAGAAGGCAAGCTTGACGAGGAGGAGGAGGTGAGATTCTTGATTGAAAATTTTGTGGAAAATCATATGTTTTGTGATAAATTTGAATTTTAATATATATTTAAGGCTCATATATCTAGTTTCTGATGAACTTGATAGATCACGATTTGAAATAATGAATCTTACGATATTAACCAAAATATGCGGGTATGTCAATCTATAAAATCTTATTATAGAGTTAATTTTGTGACTTGATCTAGAATTAGTCAATAAGAATTTGAAAAGAAGCCTTATATCACTAGAAAGATATTAAGTTTATAAATATTGATTTAGAGTTGTATATAAAGAGTTATGAAATGATTAATGAAGTAAGTTCAAACTGTCTGATTTGTTAAAAAATATAAACTTGAACAAATAAATTGCTATTATTGATAAGATATCATGATGAAAAAAATCTGATTCTATGATAATTTTATAGAGTCTAGTATATGTAAAATTTTACGAAATAATTTTTGGAATTATATACGAGAAGTTATAGATTTAAACGTATCAAAGGGTCATGTTGAACAGAATCTAGGAATGTCTCGTTTCGACCTCGAAACAACATCAAATATTCACAAACACTTGTAATGATGATTAATATATTAAATCATCATCATAGACAATCAAAATAAGTATCAAAAAGTTTGTACAAATCTCAACATCACCTCATAATATTAATATGATGGTTTTCACGAAGTAAAAACAAATATACTTAACTCCGTAACGTGAACAAATGTTTATAAGAGAATGTATTAGTATGTGAATCCTATTATAGGATTTAGAGACATTGCTTGTTGTCACTTAAGGACGAGGCTGAGCATGTGTATATGAAGAATTATGATAAATGATAACGTTTAGATTTATTGTGTGGGACGATGCATATTATTATGTCGTGAGTGTAATAATATGCATTAGAATCTTTGGTCGTAGCCACTAATTGTGAATGACATAAAATAATGACTGTAATATTTAGAACTGTAATATGTGATAATGCATGCTAGTATACATGGGAGTATATAGTCATGTGATGGTTTTTATGAAATTGACATAAAATGTGTCCGACGTATCTTACTACCAATCACTTGATGTGAGCCGTGATGAGATAATGTATGATATGTGTTATGTCTTATTTATTGGTATAATGAGGATGAATGTATAAAAGGAGTATAAATCCATAATTAATGAGATAACTCATTGGTATAAAATACAAAGAGTATTGTGTCTGTTGTTTTTGTTATACAGAGAGTTGGTGGTAACATTTTTTCATCAATTTTGTGAAATCATTTTGGTATAAGGATATCTCACTACCCGATACCATGGACTCTGATTTGACCTATCCCCTATCGCAGATATTCTTTTTCCTAAAGTTAAAGAGAGGTTACTTATAAAATTGAATAAGTCTCGTCAAGGGGACAATTATAACATTGAGGGTATCTATTGTCTGTCGTTTCTACGTGATTGATATGATGGTAAGTGTAACAGAGTCTTAAGTGAATTCTTGAGTGCAACAGTGCGTAAGACTTGGAGTGGGAACCTGTCATTTCACAGTGTGATTGTCCCAGTTTACTTGATATGAAGGTCTTGGTAATTGTAATAGGGCCTTGAGTGAACTATTAAGTGCAACAGTGCGTGAGACTTAGACCGGGGACCTTTCGTTGCAAGTTTCATTGTCTCAATTTGTTTGATATGGAGGTCTTGACTGTCATACCATAAAGGGTATGATGGTAGTAAGTGGCGTTAATAATGTCTGAAGTGTTGATTGACGATGGTTTTGAGCGTTGTTATATGGTGTTAAATGTGCTTATGTGACTACAGTGAATCACTAATATGCTTTTGATCGTAATTGTGAATGCCAGATTGGCATGATAGTTCCAGAGTGTTGGAACAAAGGATCCAAGTGATCATTTTCTTTTTCTCTTCTTACCTTCTTGATATGAATGTGCAATCCCTCCAGGTGTATAGAAATTGATGAAAAAACTTAGAAGTATAAAACATGGTGTAATTAGTGTGCTTAGGCTGGAAATTAGTTAGGTATCTACGGTATTGGTTAGATGTTGGAGAGTAGACGATCATAGATGGAGAGCATTATGGGCCACCAGATGCAGACTACTATGAAGAATTTTAGCAAGGTAGTTAAGACATGCATGGAAAACAAAAGACCTGAAAATACTTCAGGATCTATGACCAATTTTTCAAACAAGGGCTAACACAACAATGCATAAAGGTTTGCATCAGATCTGGATGGAGACAATGTTGCAGTAGTGACTAGATATAGACGAGGTCTCAACGGTACTGAGTGCAAGCTGAGTTACAGCAGACTAGAGTGCAATAGAGATAGTTGCTAAGGTTAGGACAAAGGTTTGAGGATTGGTTAAATCGAAGATTTGAGGTATGGACTGACAGTACGAGGATCAAAATAAAGTGAGCTGTGTATATCAATGAAGAAGTCACATGTGAAAAGCTGTTAACATCAGACTTGGTACAGTCACAAGTTCATTCCCTCAGCTTATAAAAGGGGATCAAAGAGCTCAAGGAACAATGATGTTGGATAAAGAGGTAAACTTACAAAGTATGCAAAATAAGTCTGAATTCAAACTGTTCATTGTGAGCTGAACTGAGAAGAACTGAAAGAAAAAGGTTCACTAGTCTGCATTGAAGAATAGAAGCTATAACATAGTCAAACAAAGGATCTGTGCAAAGGGTTTAGGTTTACAATCTTGTAAAGGGGTTGTCTTGTAAACAAAAAACAAGAAGATAGCAAACTTACCTCTTACATTGACTACACTGGTCACCAAGGGAAGACTGGACTAAACTCTCGCTTATCATTTGATAACGAGTGTTTAAACCAGTATAAATTATGTGTTTTTTACTTGTTTTTCATTACTTGTATTTTTAGAACTGTTATAAATCAATTAAAACAGAAAATAGAGACAAACTCTCAAAGTATAAGTCTATGCAGAAGACATTCTTGATAGTCTGCAAAGATCATCAGTGCATTTAAATCAAATATTCCGCTGTATTACACTAAAAATTTTAAAACAACCTATTCACCATTTCCTCTAGGTTGTACCTGTGAATCTTACACTTATTCTCTCTATTCTCTAAAGTGGTGTGTTGATTCCAGAATACTAAATTATAAGATCTAAGTGATCAAATCATTCTTCTTTTCTTCCTCTCATACATCCCCTGGGAAGGGGACCGACACGTTATTACTCTCCTACAACTCACGGCAATTAGTTTTCTATGTCTTTGTTACAGGAGCAAGATTTGGAGGAGAAGTGACCTAAGATTTGATGTCAGATGTAACTTATGTGTGAAAGATATTCTGATCTTAGAAAGTGATGTAAATTCTGCTGCAAAGGTGATATTCTAAGTTATGATATTGACTGCATCAAAAGTTTCTAAACTAATGATATATAAGTGAACTTAGCTTAATTCTTATGACTAAAATTAAGAAGTATAGTTTTCGTCTAAGTGAGACGTTTGGCCCAACAGCAGTAATGTCACATGGATTCCTTTGAAAAGGTCAGTAAAATCAAGACATTACAGGTTTGACCGGCCAGATTTTATTTGTTTTTTACTTGGATTTTACCCGATTTTTATATCTTGGAGATAATTTTGCATGTAGTGTACTTGGTGGCATTATGTGGGTTTATTGCGTTATTTTTGTATGCAATCACACATATGTTCCCATAATTTCTATATACTAGCATCCCTTGATTTCGTTAAGTGTCATCAAGGTTTGATTTCCTATATAAACCATAGATAGGTGATTCCTATATTATTAGACACTCTTGATGGATCCTACAAAATTGCATCTAGTATAGAGGGAAAGAAATCAGAATGGCTGATGTCGGAGATCTCGACGATCATGAGCTTCTCCCATGGCCAATGCTGAAGTCAGAGGATGCCCACATTGATGATGATGATAAATCATTGGTCATTTATGACCAACATCTGTCACCGGCTCACCATTCGCTCTACCAAACTTTACACTAGAACTACTCTTTGTCTGTCTTTTCCATTCATTATTGCTGTTGAAGACACTTCTCCTCTAAAGGTTAGTTGCTTGCCCACTTGAGAACTCACTCCATGTCCTTGATGAATCCCTTGAGCCACCTCCAACTTCCTCTCCCCAATCCCAGGGATGACTCCCTTGACGATGATGGTTATGGATTTGATGAACCCATCAACAGTGTTTTTGCATTGGTAAGAAGTTCGCTCTGTTATCACCCCCTTCGTTGAAAAGCGGTGTTGGTGCCTTTTTGGGATCTTACATTGCGACCATGTTGTATGGGTCTTATTTAAAGGCAAATATCTTAAAGAATGAGGATGATTCTTGGACCCAGGTTGTTCCAGGTGATGACCTCGTGAATGTGAGGTTGTAATCCTTTTCGGACATCATATATTATAGAAACAAATTTTATGCTACTGATTGTGGAGGCAACGTACTGGCATTTGGACATGGTGGATTGGAGGACAGGGTCGCCAAGATGAGTTCGTGGCTGATATATATCCAAGAACACTCTGTTTCATGATAAGCGTATCAAGGTGTATTTAGTTGATATAGTGGCGATAATGGGAAGTTATTCCTGGTTTTCAAGTGCAGATATTTTGTTTTTTATAGCAGGTAAATATCTTCAATTGTATATTATAAAATTAATCATATGATTAAGTTTAGGAATAAATAATAGAGATTAATACATCAATGTTAAAACCTATTGTTTTTTATATATACTAACCTGGAGACAACAATCTTGATATTCAAAAATAGATATCTTGATTGTTTTACTTTAAGCGAATCAACCAAAATATTTTACAATCTTAAAACAAAAAGGGTCATGAAGAAACCCTAGCCGCCACCGTCTATGGTTGAATCTCGGTCATCTGGTGCTCGTTTCCTTCAAGGGCTTCGTAGGAATCTTCGATGAGGTCGAGTCTTCTTCGACGATGTAGGATTTCCAAAGATCTGTTTCAATCAAGCATCGGCATGTTCGGGAAAATTGAGTTCTTCGGGTCAAATCTGTTAAGACGAAGGTTCATAGATTTTATCTTCACTTGTAAATTACTATTACTAACCTAAGTGGATTAAATATAACGTTACAAATATAACGCTAATGAGTGGAATATAAATAACACAAATAAACGAAGCAGTGATTTTACGTAAAAATCCTTATGGGAGAAAATCACGGACGATCGTCGACGATGAAAAATCCACTAATCAAATGAGCAATGCAAGTGAGCTACACCCAAAGCAACGACAACTCCAGTAAGGACAATAGAGAAACACCTTTCTCTATAGACAATTCCTAGAAATGCTCTCCGTGTAATAGCTCGAAGCTTAGAAAATCTTTCTTATGCTTTAAGCTCTCTAAAGGCAATAATGAGCCTTATAACTCTTTGGATAAATGTGTGTAACATATCTGAAGAGCTCCTACTTAAATACACAAAAGCAAAACTTTGGATGAATGCATATGGAGCCAAAGTTGTCGAATAAGCTCCACCTAGACTTTAGGGAAGCCTAGCCGTCTTCCACTCCTAAGAGTTTCAGACAATTTTTAATGATGAAACATTGATACAAAAACTAGTTTCATCAATATATCGGCTGGATTCTCTGTGGTATCAATCTTGATACCTTGACATCCTTAACGTCTGTACAAAGTAATATCGGATGTCAATATGCTTAGTCCTCTCATGATGCATCTGTTCACGAGTTAAGTGAATGGCTGAAGAGCTATCATAATGAACTATTGTGATGTCCAACTTCAAACCTAAATCTGAAGCCAAATTCCTCAACCAAATCACTTCCTTTGCAGCTGATGCAACAGTCATGAACTCTGCCTCTATAGTGCTCAAAACCACAGTATCCTACAAAGTTGTCTTCTAAGAAAGTAGACAATCAGAGAAAGTAAATATGTACCCTGTTGAGGACCTTTGACGATCCAGATCTCCATTATAGTTTGAATCTGGGAACCCCACAACATCATCGCTGCCTCCATTTCGCCTTGTATCATAGACAAGGTTCAATCTCTATGAACACTTAAGATATCTAAGGATCCATTTCATGGCCTACCAATGATCTCTACCAGGTGTGCTCATGCATTAATTGATTACTGACACTGCCTATGATAAATTAGATCGAGTGGAGACCATAGCATACATCAAGGAACCAATAGCACTCACATACGTCACTGAGGGCATGCTCTTCATTTCTTCCTCAGTTTTTGATGAGAGCTGTAAAGATAACTTGAAGTGCACTGTCAAGGGAGTAGAAATTGACTTGGCATCTTTCATGCCAAATCGATCTAGAATCTTCTTAATATACTTCTTCTGACTCACGGTTAAGACTCTTTGCTTCCTATCCCGCTCGATCTTCATACCAAGATCTTCTTTGCCTTGCCAAGATCCTTTATATCGAACTCACTACTGAGTGGCGTCTTCAACCTGTTAATCATCCCTTTGCCTCTTCAATTGATCAACATATCATCCACGTAAAGTAAAATATATACTTGACTCTCTTCAGGTTGCTGCTGATAATACACACACTGATCGTACGGGCTTCGTGTGTATCTAATACTTTCCATGAAGGTGTCAAACATGTGATACAATTATTGGGATGAGTCCTTCAAACCGCATAACGATTTCTTCAAAAGATAGACTCGGACTTCCATTCCTGGCAATGAAAAACCCTCTGGTTGGCATAAATAGATCTCCTCTTCTAGCTCAACGTGTAAGACCGTCTTCTTCATATCTATTTGCTCAAGTTCAAGATAAAACTTAGCAATCAAAGGTAGAAGAACTCGAATAGAAATATGTTTGACTACAAGAGAAAAAACTTCAATATAGTCAATACCTTCCTTTTGAGTGAAACCCTTAGCCACCAATCTGACTTTGAATCTCTCATCACCGCCATCGCCTTCTTCCTTCTTTTTAAACATCCGTTTGCACCCTACGATGCGCTTTCCCTTCGTAAAATGAACTAAAATCCAAGTGTTCTTATGAAGAGACTCTAGTTCCTCTTCCATAACTACAGTCCACTGGGCACATTCTGAACTAGCGATGATCTCCTAAAATGACAAAGGCTTATTCTCAATTGTCTCGCCAACTATATGTGCATATGCCACCAACTCTGAATAGCCATATCAAACTAAGGGTCTGATCTTTCGTCGTTCCCTGTCACGACTAAGTTGGTACTGTTGTAGAGTGGATCCCATCTGAACTGGATCTGTTACTAGTGGCTCCACTTCTTGATCTTCTACTTCATGAACTGGCTATAAAATATCAGTGGGAATTATGGAATCTGAGGATTCCCCATCCTAATGCTCCACCTCAAATGTCAATCTCTCGGCTACTTGTGGTTGCTCCACCTACTGTTGAATGCTCCCTTGTTACTCAGTTTTCTTGACTAACATTGACTTAAAGTCAAATATGACATCTCTGCAGATGACAATCCCAAGTGATAATGGATCATTAGAGTATTAATCTGTACCCCTTCATACCTGGCTGATATCTAAGAAAGATGACCTTCTTGGCCCTAGGTTGCAACTTCCCTTCGCTAACATGATAGTATACAAGACAATTGAAAACACAAAGGTTGGAATAATCAATGGGCTTATCAGACCAAGCCTTATAAGGTGTCTTCATAGATTATGCTGAGGAAGGTGACCTGTTTACCAGATAACATGCCGTCATAACAGCTTCACCCCAAAACCTCTCCTTCAGCTTGGCTCCAATCAACATGCACCAAGCTCGCTCTATGAACGTCCAGTTCATGCGCTCTACTACCCCATTTTGCAGGGGTGTGTGAGTGACAGTGCGATGCCTCGCAATACCTTTGTCCTTGTAGAACTTTAGAAAGCTCCCGTTGTCGGTTTAAAGCCTCTTGATCTATCTGTCGATTTACGTCTCAATCAACTTCAACCACTCCTTAAAGGTCTCAAATATCTTTTGTTTCTCTTTCTAGAAATATATCCAGACATAACGAGAATAATTATCGATGAAGGTCAAACAATAATTTTTACCTCCAATCAAAGCAAGCGGAGATGGCCCCCATAAGCCTGAGTGATATAGTCGAGTGTCCTTTTCGTTTTGTGCACCACATCCCTAAACGACACTCTCTTCTGCTTGCCGAGAACACAACCCTCATAGAACCCAAGTTTCTGTGTCTTCAAACCTCCAAGAAAACCAACCGAACTCAGAATATTCATCCCGTTATTGACCATATGCCCACTCTCGACAATTCCAGCAACTTGTGCTTCCACCTTCTTCTGATTGTTATTTAGTTTAGGATATTTATTCCTCTAATGTCCCTTCTGATGATAATAGTGACAAGAATCGGACTTCTTCGATCGAGTTGCTACTTTTCGAGCGGCCTCTGAACTTATCTCATTGTCTTCGATCTTGTCACCCTCTAATGAATAGTCCATCATTAGAGCTCGATGGCTTAGATGACTCCAAGAGCTGGTGTCTCAGTTGGCTACTGGACAAAGACGTCTTCAAATCTTTTGGTGACAAAGTGTCCATACTATGAATCATAGTAGTCACAAAGGTCACAAAGCTGCTCGGGCGAGAGCACAATAGAATCACACCCGCTTCTTCATCGTCAATGGTAACTCCAATATTTTTCAAACCAACAAGAATAATCTAAAAGTCACTCAAATGCTTTTCCAACGAGTTAGTAGACTCCTTCATTTTGAAGGAATGGAGACAATGCTTCATGTACAAAGAAGAAGCTACAGATTTGCTCATATATAAGCTAAATAGCTTTTCCCATAAAGCCTTGGCAATCTTCTCCTCCAAGATGTTCTGAAGAACGTCATCAAACAAACATAGCTGTAAAGCAATACGTGCCTTTTTATCCAATTTCGTCTTATCTTTCGCTTTCATTTTTGTCGGTAATTTATCAACCTCTTTCAGAACCTCTTCAATTCCTTGTTTGGTTAATAAAGCAACTACTTTGACTCTCCAATGTCCAAAATTATACTTGCCATCAAATTTTTCTATGTCAAGTTTCTTTGGTACCATAATTATTTTTAACCCGTAGTAAATTAATCAAGACAATAAAAAAAATATACCAATGGACCTTATTAAATCTCAAGCTTAACAACGTTCGTTTCTAAGCCTACGTGGGCTAACATGGTAAAGGAAACAAGGATTGAATGCTACCAAGCTCTGAAACCAGTTTGTTAAGACGAAGGTCCGTAGATTTTATCGTCACTTGTAAATTACTATTACTAACCTAAGCGGGTTAAATATAACGTTAAAAATATAACCTAATGAGCGGAATATTAATAACAAAAATAAACGAGACAGTGATTTTACATGAAAATCCTTACGGCAGAAAACCACGGACGATCGTCGATGATAAAAAAATCCGCAGTCAATGAAGTTTGTCTCAAGTTGATTGATTTCAGAATAAATGATAATGAACCATATGAGTTGAACCAACCCTTAATTTAATCTTTTTCCATTAGTATCATTATCATTTACCTCATCTATCATCATGCAACATACATATTGGATCAAGCTAATGTTGATTAGGCCAATCAAATGGAACTACATTACTTTCAAAAAAATAAAATAAAAATTGGAACTACATAAATCTCATATGGTTACAGAATAACTAGTAGTTTTAATGTGGGAGGGAGGGAATAGTTAGGGTTGAGTTAGAACTATTTTCCTTTACTTACAGACCTTTCCACGCATACAAGCTTGATCTTTTACGTACATTATTTCGTTAATGGCTCCAAGTTGAACTCGAAATGGATAGGCGGAATATTTTTATTCTTCATCAATTGGTCATTATATTCTTACTTCTATTTCTATGGATGAGTCGATTTCTTGTGCTCAATTCGATGAACATTTTTCTTGAATGTTGAAAATGGAATACAGAATCTAATTCTTGCTTATGAGAACAAAGTACATTAGTAGTAATATGTAAGATTTTAGTATATTTCTGGATGTAGTACTACGAATCATTTCTAGACCACAAAGTTGAACCAAAACCCGCATGTATGAATAATTACATCGGTATTGGTAATGCACTACAAAAAAACTGCACCATTTTGCAACGGAATATTTTCTTCGCAAAAAGGGAAAAAACCGTTGTAGAGGTCAATAGCGACGAATTCTGTGACGGATGTAATGACGTCGCAAAACCATGATTATGTGACAGATCCGTCGCAAATTCAAAATTAATTACAATAGATTGACTTTCTACGTCGTAAATTATGGTTTTAAAATATTATTTTATTCTACGACGGATTTCGTCCTAAGTAATTATTTAAATAATTTCTAAATAATAATTAAGTAAATAAAAATAATGCAGCTTGTGACAGATGCCATCGTAGAACAACATGAACTCTAACACGGAATCCGTCGCAAAAAGAGGTTTAATTAATTTTGTTTAATTATATATTGCGATGGATTCCGTCGCAAAATATTTATATTTTAAAAAAATTGGAAATTGAAAATACTCACTAAAATACAAGTATTTGTTTACAAATACAATTTCGAATCAAATCCGTACAAAATGCAAATCAAAATCGTATACAATACAAATATAACACAAACATGTATATAGTACAACAAAATATCAATGATCGGCTAATCCGGGATGTCGCTGCTCCGAAGAGCAGGAATCATCGTCTTAACCCAGAGGGAATCTCGGCATATCATTGCAAGTCTTTGCCTGATAGGTGGAGTCGGAGTTTGCGCCCATCAACCTCATCAAGAAGACAATTTGAGTCTGCATAGCCTACTACTAGGTGAGAATTTACTGATGCAACGATTGATGCTCCTCCAAAGATACTCCAGAACCACGAGAAGACTATGACTCTGACCTGGAGATAGCAGACACCTGACTCTCGGGGTAGAGCTGACTGACAGTCGACCCAATCCCGTAGACCATTTTCTTCTGCAGCTTTTCGACCTCAATGTATGTCTGGGAAGCGACCGCTGCAAGTTGCTACTGGGAGGCCTACAGATGCATAGACGGGTAGGCCTGCGACTCCGAATGTAAAGCGAATCGTTCCAAACATGAATCCTGCAAATTTCAAAATAACGAGTTAGCTAAAAAATAGTTTATTTATAAAGCTAACAAGTAGTGAAATAAATGGCTTTAAAAATCTTGCCCGAAAATGAGTACCCGTCTCATCGGTCATGGGAATGTCAGATAGTGACTTCCCCGCTAGTATTGCCTCCACAATACTCGGAGTACCCGGTTTTTTATGGGTCTCCATGAAGTTCTCAAACTCTGTCGTCTTTCTTTTCAGACCAACCTTCTGAAAAATATTATAAATAATTAATATGACAATAGAATGTCAAACAAATGGTGTCAAATAATTTAATAAATGTAAATACTTATCATTCTCTCTGCAACAGTAAGAGTGGACATACAACCCTGGGTGTGTGTAAAATGTCCTTGAGATCGATTTCTTGAGCTAATTCTCAGTCTCTCCAGTATTTCACGACATGCCATATCGCTCGATGAGACGAAGACCCACATTAGCACTCATCCAAGGGACTAGACATGACTCAATGTCGTCGCAGCCTTGAAAAACCAGTCACATCTTGTACAGCGAGTCTCGCATACACGCATCGACTTGGCCTCCCAAGTTACACGTACTAGGAATCCCAAGTAAACAAAGTCTAAAAATTAAGAAAAAAAATAGTTCATAAACTATATATA
>LIEC01012130.1:0-26780 GCA_001925005.1 Drosera capensis
CATGTGATGAATTTCAAAACGAAAATATGCAATCAGCAGGCAATGCTCTTGATTCCTCCCTGTTGGAGAATAGTGAAATGCCAAGCATGATCTCGTTGTCGCTTTCAGAAGACAATAATCCGTCTTCATTATCTGATGAAGAAACCGGAGAACAAGAGAGTAAATCTGACTCACTGGAATCAGTTGATTCTGCCCCGACGAAGTCTTTGTTTCCAGGTATGACTTCTGAATTCTTTTCAGAAGACGATTTCCCATCAGCGCCGCTTGAAGATACAGAAGTTATGGTTTCCATTGAAAACGGAAGAAGAGGAGAACTTGTGCCAAAGAACGAAGATGAGCAGTGGGTGGATTCGGGTTTGGATGGTTTGGAGTCCTTGTTTCTAGAGGTGGTTTCTGCTTGGCAGGTGGACAAGGAGGTTTCAGCTCCACCTCCAACACTAGAAGCGGCTGATGCTCCCAGTTACGTAATCGTCAATCCAATGGATTCTGCTTTTGAGAGTTTAAGGTCCATTTTTCCTGATATAGGACCTGAATCTCTTACTGTAAACAAGGTGCAAACAGAAACTGATGAGATATTTGAACAGCAGCTGTTGGATGTAGACACAATCTCAATGAGTTCAATTCTCGACGGCTTAGAGGATCTGTTTGTGGAAGAAGATCTTGAAAGTTTGGCGACCCAATCACAATCTTCCCTGCTTGAACTTGACAGTCTTTTGCCATCTGGCTTTGAAATCGAGGAAAAAGAACAGGTAATCGAACAGCTCGTTCCTGATGAAAACCAGCTGAGGAAAAATGGACTGGAAGTTTTCCCAGAGACTGAGAAAGGGCCGTTTGAGTATGATGGAGGGACTCCTCTACCAGTATTTCACTTTGAAGAATCGTCGGAAATGGAAATTGAAGAGAAACTCCAACCAAATGTGCCACCCGACTTGGTGCAGCATGCGGAAGATACAGTTACTTGTCCGAAAAGCGTTGAAGCTGAGATTCCGCAGAGGGAAGATGGACTGGAAGCTTTCTTTGAGAATGGTGAGAGACAGTTTCTGCATGACGGAGAGGCTCCTGAACCAGTACTTGGCATTGAAAAATCGTCTGAAATGGAAATTCAAGAGAAATTACCTTCAAGTCTGGCGGCGGCACCTGACTTGATGCAGAATGTTAGTATTTGTCTGAAAAACATTGAAACTGAAGCGAATATGCTTCAGAATGATGAGAATCATAGCACTGCCTCTGAACCTTGGAGCTTTTGGTCTGCTGCGCTTGCAGCAGCATCTCTGAAGTTGTCTCCTCCCATCAGTGGGATTCTCCTGGAGGCTGAGAAATTTCGTGTTCAGAGAGACAGCCGTGACATGACTGCCGACAGGAGCTTAATGGAGAAAGCAGATGAGCAAAATGAGATTTGGAGCTTCTGGTCCAAAACATTGGGTGCTGAGGATCCTGTATGCCCCTCTTCTGGTGTTGAAGTCCTCTCGGAATCAGACAATGTGCTAGTGAGTAACACAGGCAAGACTCCTGAGTCTCCTATTTCTTTGGAGATAGCTGGGGAAACATCTGTGCTTGATGATATTCCTTTGGCGACTCCAACGAATAGGTCCAATTCGTGCAGCATTTGGTGGCGAAGGGGTAATCAGGATAGTGTTGAAGTCCTCTCGGAATCAGACAATGTGCTAGTGAGTAACACAGGCAAGACTCCTGAGTCTCCTATTTCTTTGGAGATAGCTGGGGAAACATCTGTGCTTGATGATATTCCTTTGGCGACTCCAACGAATAGGTCCAATTCGTGCAGCATTTGCTGACGAACCGGTATCACGATAGTGTTGAAGTCCTCTCGGAATCAGACAATGTGCTAGTGAGTAACACAGGCAAGACTCCTGAGTCTCCTATTGCTTTGGAGATAGCTGGAGAAACATTAGTGCTTGATGATATTCCTTTGGCGACTCCTGCGAATAGGTCCAATTCGTGCAGCATTTGGTCGCGAAGGGGTAATCAGGATAGTGCTATTCAGGTACAGACCAGCAGGAGCCGACGAAGTGTCAAGAAGAGGACTAGTGAAGGGAAACAGAAGTATGAACTGGCCTCAAAGACTCTATTCAGTGAAGTGGCAAGTGATAATGAGGAACTGTTTACTCCAAACAAGGAGAATTACACTCCAAATACTCAAGCATCTATGCGAAAGTTGTCCTTGATGAAAGAACTTCAGCAATCGTATTCTACCTCGAAGTCACAGCTCTTGAAGATGGCTAGTAGCACTGATACCTCCTTGGGTAATGAAATGTCTTTCTCATCAAACAAAGAGAACCGCACCCCCGAAGTTCTTGGAGAGAAGAAATCAGCAAGTTACATCTCTGGAAGCCGACGCAGAAAGGTGTTGTCAAAGGCCACTGTAGGAGAAAGGATGCCTTTCCAGAGTCTCCTTGAAAGCTCACCTCAGAACACCAAGTCTCAAACTCAGAAAACCAGCTCTTCTACACTGACTGGGAGTTCTGCATACCATGTTGAACCACAAATAATGAATGTAAGTGATGCAGTATATTCTTTCCAACTAAAGCTACTCGAATGATTTTTGTTTTAATGCATATTTTTTCTTACATTATAGATTCTAAAACAGAAAGAGGAAAGTAGAAGAAGGTGGTACATGGTAGTCGACACTACATGTCTTTTGAACAAAGAATCAAGAAAAGCATTGCAGCTGCTCGAAGGTCTCCGAGGAACCCAGCTCGTTATTCCCAGAATCGGTATTAGTTCTCTTGCTGAATCATCGTTCATTCATTGTCCTTTCAACGTTTTGAAAATGCGAACCTTTCTTCTCTCACTGTTTGAACTTCGTTGTTACAGTGATAAGGGAACTTGATGGCATGAAGCGACAGGCGACTTTCTTCAGAAGAAAGACACAAGTATCAGCTGCACTAGCATGGATTGAAGAATGCATGGAGAAAAGCAAATGGTGGATATACATTCAGAGTTCGACAGAGGAAGGCAGGTCAACTGCACCAACGCCTCCTGCTACGCCTCAATCTCTTGTGAGTGGCGGGATAAGTGGCTCGGGTTTTGGACTGCTGCCTGAAGTCATCACACCGACGACAGAAGATCATGTACTTGACTATGCCCTCTACTTTAGGAGGTTTAAGAACGATGGACGTCTCGTCCTTCTTACCAATGATATTGCTCTCAAAATCAAAGCCATGGCAGAGGTAAATGGACCTTCTCTGAAAGCTTTCGCTCGCTTTCCTGTTCCATTCAAACCTAAGATATGACGCTCTTTCAGTGCCATCATGGTACCATGTTCTGTTTGTTGCAGGGTTTGGTCTGTGAGGTTGCAGAAGAATTCCGTGAGAGACTATTGAATCCATTCTCGGATAAGTTTTTGTGGGCTGATAGTTCGCCTAGAGGTCGAACCTGGACTGTCTTGGACGACATTGTTCTGAGGCAAACTTTCTACCCCAGCTACCAGGAGCCGGCATGCAAGGCGGAGAAAATGAAGGGTTTGCAGCTGATACTCGTCAACAATTCCCAGCAAAGGCAAGCCTGTTCTGTTCCCTAGAGATTCTATACTTCAGATGACTTCCCTGAATCAGTTCCATTCCACATTGAACATTTCTTCTTGTTCTTTTTTTTTTTTTTTGCCTACTAAAGCTACCACTTTTAAGCAGTGCAACTAGCTGAACTCGGAGCTTTACGTAGATGTTCAAATTTCTTTTTGATCACGAAAGGCGAATGTCTTCCAGCTTGTTCATCTGTCGTCTTGGCGCAATCTCATATTAATCATAACCACTACCTGAATTTGACAGCGTTCTTTAACATAAACAAAACACATTCAATCCAAAGCTACAGGTAACATCAGAGTATAAGCAGCATGCACATATAGTCATATATGAGATGAACACAACAATTTATTCAAGCAAAAGGGTTACATGGATGACGAAAACATAAATCAAGGTAGCTATCCTACAACATGAAATATACAATTACAAGGAGGCACAACACTAACACTAATCGCTATATGCCCAACAAGCTTGTCTTTCTTCGAAATGTAGTGCCGCAAGAACAAAGCCATTTATCTCTTCCACAATGCTTCTCATGAGTCTTGAGATCTGCTATAACAGAGAACTTCTTAGTGTTGCATCTACTGCAAGTGTAAGTCTTGTCACAGTTGGTTCTCTTGTAATGGTTCTTCACACAGAGAATAGACTTCAAGAGCTGAAACTTCTTGTGTTTCTTGTTCCGTTTGCAGCCGGAATAAGCGCATGAGTACCTCTTCAACAGCACCGGCTCGCCAGTAGACTCCTTGTTCGGCTTTGCCAGTGCTGCTGCAGTCTTGTACTCATCCCCATGGCCTCTCATGTGCATTCGCAGGTTAGCGTCACGCTTGAATCTCTTCCCGCAGATTGTGCAGAAATGGGTATGAGGGGCAAGGATCTCTTCTTTCTCCAACTGCAAGATCTCATAAAAACCCGGAGGCAAGTGCTCTTCTTCCATTACATCATCCTCATCTTTAATATCATGCTCTTCCAAGCAATGATGATTTGGATCTGACCCTGAATTGCCCCTGTGATCAACATCAATGGACTGAACAAAAGGCTTCACATCGTCGGCACTTGGCTGCATCATAGAACTATTGTTAGGGAAGCTTTCCAGAGGAACAATAGCTTCCGAGAGCTGTGTAAGCTGTCTCACCAAAGGGCTGGTTGTTGATAGGATATTCTTGACAGAAAGGAGAAGGCTTCCAGCGGTTGATATCAGCTGGACGATGATGGAAGTCAGATCAGCTGTGATAAGCTGCTGCTGCAGCACGACAAGCTCTTCTGGTATAGCTGAGACTTAGCTTCTACGGCTGGCAATCGCTTGCACAAGCTCTTGGAGCTGATGGATTTTCTGTTCAAGGAAAGACAGGTTGCTCAACATAGCTCTAGGATCCCCATCCTGAAGCGGCATGTTGAAAGATGGACCGTCCATTGATGTGTTCTGTTGCGGCAGCCTGCTCCCAAAAGGAGAAGCCTTTGTCCAGTTATTCATGCCTATCCTGACGATTAGCTCAATATCAATTCATGCTTCTAACTGCAAAATTTCACCACCCGAAACCCTGGATTAGTGAGGGAAGCTCAAAAGAATCAAGAAAGCTTGACATGAAAAAGGGAAAAAAAGTCAAAAACCCCAAGAGATCTACAAGATGACATGGATCCAGAGAAGGGTAAGGGTGCAATAAACTGGTATGTTGCCGCCATTTTTAGCAAACCGGAGATCGACGAACTATAGCATCAAGAAAAAGCACAATAATCAACCAGTACCATACATAGCCGTGTTATGAATGGCCATCAAACACAACCAGTTATTAGGTCAATCGTGAATCATACATGATTCATATCGAAAAATCAACTGACAAAGCCATATAATTTCTTGATTCTTGCGAACTTTGAAGTCAACTCCAAGATCCAGAATCTATTGATCTCATTCTATGGTGCATAATGATTCAATACAAGTCTCTTCTTAAGGGAGCTGAAACCAAATCACACACAACCCCAAACAGATACCACATAATCTTTTTCTTTTTGTTTTTTCCTTCTGGTTTTGATTCAACACCACCACATAGTGAACACAGCTTCATCTCAAATCTCAGAACCGTAATCAAAATCTCACCAATCAATCACAAGACAAAACCCTAAATCAACAAAAATCATCATAGAGAATAAGAGATGAACATACCTAAATCAAGAAGATCAAAGAGATGCACTTTGCACACCACAAACCAGCTCCACCATGACCCAAATCAGAAACTCCCAGTCTCCGATATGAACTTGGAAAGGGAAAGTCAGACCCGAACCCATCAATTCATCTGCAAAACAAAACAAACCCAGAAATCAAAAATGAAGAAAAGACAAAAACAATTTTTATATCACCTATCAACATAAATTACATCAAGAATTGGAAAAAAAGAATCTTTCCCCCCTTTTTTTAATTTTTTTGCCATCATCAAAAGGGACCCATGAACAGCAACCGTTGGATCTCATTTCAATCTCACGCACCGCTTACAAAAATCCAAAAAAGCTTGTTCATCTCCCATTGGTGGATCAACTTTGACCTACAGCAAAATGCAAAATCAAATTCTTGTGAGAAAAAAAATTGTTCTTTTTTTAAATGGATTTGACTTGGGACTGTCAAAGAGGTATGAAATGAATAAATATTGAGTGAGAGGGTGGTTGAGTGAGTGATGGGAGAGGAATCAACTGGGGAAGTGAGAAATTGAAGAATTGAGGAGTGAGAAATGTAAGGAGACACTATTGTTGGAGTTTGGCAATGAAGGGAAAGTGCAAGGCAGCTTCTGGGTAATGTGACGAGGCTTTGGTCAACGCGGTCGATGAAGGTTTGACTATATGAGGCAACTGCTGGTAGGGAATTTTGTATATCATCTGATTCATCATCGTTTTAAAATAATTGTAACGCATCATCATATGGGGCAGGTGTATTGAAATAAAGTTTAAACAATGTAAAAAAGTTTAGAAAACGATACTCCATCCTGTGGACGGTGGTGTACTAAAACGGCAAGCCGAACGGGATTAACATCTCTTGCATCGATAGTATTTGGAGAAGAACATATCAAGGCACGATGCGTGAAAAGAAATCTATGACATCCAAGTGTATACATTTAATGAGGTATAGCTGAAAACTCTGTTTCATAAGGCCTTATTTAGTATCATTATTCAAACATGTGAAAATCAAAATCAATAATAAAAATAAAAAATTAATAGCGAAAATTAAAAATATTTCATAAAATAAAAAAAATTATGCATTCTATGAAATAAGAACTGAAATTGAAAATCATTTTTATTTTATTTTAAATTTTTGTTTCTTTTTTTATCAATTTAAGGAATAAAAATTAATATCTAAACAGTTCTTTTTTATCAATGAATGAAAAAAAAAAAAAAAAACAATAACGATGCCAAGATTTTAGTTGCATCTTGTTCTCAACTTTTGCAATTTAACATTATTTTTCAAGTTTGTATTAATTGTCTGTTTACTACGTGTATTTCTTTGCTCGGAATGTATGCAAATCTAGCATTAAAAGATATTCCCTTTGTCCCATTTAAATTTCAACGTTATCCTATGTCAGCAATAAATTTATTCATAAAACATCGTTTTATGATAAATTATCTGTTAGACAAACCTATAGTAAATACGAAGAGTGTAATAATGAAAAAACACTAAACTTAGAGACATTGTGTTCAACTTTCTTTAAGGATTTATCCGTCCTATCTCTTTTCGTAACACGAAACTCGCTTCGGGTTTAGACGAACAACCCTTCAAAATATAACTAAGTCTTTTGTTAGAAATTACGGGAAGCGATCTCGAAAAAAACCATTGGAATCTCTTTGTGAAAGACGAGAGAAACCGATGTTTGTTTGTGTGGAGATTTCATGATCAAATGTTGGAGATGATGAATGTGATGATTGCAATCTATTTTGATCTGATTTGGAGTGTAGTATATATAAGAAAAGTTGTTTCAAATCCGAAGAAACATATTCATAGGTGAAAAGTCATGATTTTCGAGGTAAAACCGTTTTGCGTTTATAGAAAAAGTTGCATTGAGTCCTGACGTCACTTAAGCCACGTTCGAACGCTGTGATGATTTTACTGAATCATCGTTGGACCACCAAAGAAGGCGGCGCCCGAACGTGGAACATAACTACGTCCCGACGCTTCGAGGATTTTACTGGTTCAATATATTCCAACAAAAGAGGTGGCCCCCGAACGTAGTACATAACTACGCCCAGGTGCTTTGATAAAAATCATGGTTGCCATTTCTCCTTACCTCGACACACTTTCTTAAGGCACAAAACACTTAGTATTTTGTACTAAGTTTGTCCAAAAGAATATTCACGTAATTGATGCTCTACAAGCTCAAGCCCGACCCGGTCCATCCCAACGAGGGCGCACGTGTGTGTGTGTTTGTAAGGTTTATATGTCTTAATAATTAATTCAAAAAAGATATAGTGAAAAAACCTTTATACATGCTCTCTTCACTTTCCACAATTCTAGATAAATGTTTCCAAACATTCTTTATTCCCTTTTCATTTTACCTACACAAGTTTCTACACAAACTTGGTTTTCATCACACTTGTGTGTCACATATTATGTAATAATATTAAGCTCCAATAACTACACTTAAAGAAACAACATCAACATCATAAAACATTAGTGATAATTTAAGTTATATATTATTATACCTGTATTAATGATATTAGTTCTTACGTTGTTAAGACGAAAAATAAAGTTCCTTAAAATACGTATTGAATAATAAAATGATGATATAACGTTATAATTTGAATAGAAAGGAGATAGGGAGTAAGAGTTAATTACTCCTCCAATTTGGATATTAATATGTTGAGCGCTTTTCTCGACCATTCTTTCGTTAAGGTTGAAGAGCTTGCTGTAATTTTGGCGGCAGGCCATGGACAAGCAGTGAAAGTTGATGGCATCAAATTATCCACTGGTTACCCATTACATGTTAAACAAGGTTCAAGAAGGCCTAGTTGGACATTTGAACTGGAATCGTATCAGTAGAAATAAAGGGACTGATCAGCAAAACAGTGTACCTTAATTGCATGTTACAAAATCTGGTACACTTGAACTTACCACAAAGATTAATCCTCCAAGTCTATGTTGCTGGATGCTGTCACTTCGATTGAGAAGAAGACAACGTGTTTGTTTATAGAAGATATGAAAACTCAATGAATAAGACGTGTTTTAAAATCGTGCAGATCAATATAGTCGAAAACAAAACAATAATTTCAGAGTTGAGTTGTCGCTGTAATTCATTGAACGAATCGCTAATGGAAAAGAGTCGCGCCAATGTGAGTACCGATATGTTGGATTATTCCCACATCGATATCGAAGTATATTATGAGTAACTTTAGACTCACCTTAGTATCCAAACATACACACTTGAATTTCCTCTCCTTGCTGAAAAGTTCAGTTTTCCGGCAAAAGGATGCTTAACTTAGAAACATTTGCGTGCCTTGTCAAACAATCCCATTCTCCACACTTCATTGATATCTTGTGCATCAAAAGTTGCCGAGATTCACGCACTTTTTCCCTTGTGAAGTATTTTACACTGCAAAAACAGCAGCAAAACAAACACATCAAACTTCCCTTCACAGCGTTTTCTGTACCAACCACATGATCCTTGATTATTCTAATTACATAAAGGACTGAAACGCTAAGCAAAATTTTTCATAACTTTGCACAACATCAATGACGAAGGCCCTCTTCGCTTGTTTCGTGCCTTCTGATCTTCACGATGAGCCCCTGATGCCCTCCTACAAGGTCGCCAATAACCTCGCTTCATTGGTTTTGCCAACTTTGTCTATTGATCTTGAAGAGCTAGGAAGTTCGCTCCAAGAGAAGTCCATATCGCTTCAATGGTGTGGCAAGGCAATGCTTCTTGTCAAGAAGTTGCACCATCACTTTCTCTCTTTGTGCAAGAGCTCCCAAGCGGCGAGCTTAGTGTTAGATGACGTGAACACCGTGGAGGACGAATATATGAGGGAGTGCTTAAATCTCCTGGACTTCTGTATATTGTTGAAATCTTACATCTCGGATATTGATAGCCGGAGATTGATGTTTGATTTCACATTGAAAAAAATCCATGACGAAGGGTCTTCGTTGGAAAAGGCAGAAATGAGGAGACTATTGAGGGCTGATGCAAAGTCTTCTGAGTTCAAGAGGAGGAGAAATAAGATTATTACAGTGTGTAAGGCTAAGCAAAATGCTAGCAGTAGCATGAGAGTCATATCAAGCACCATGAGCACAGTATCTATGCTCATCTTATGCTCAATTGTTCATCCGATGCCACGTGAAATACTTGGCGAAATCCAACGTGAACTACTCAGCGTCAGTTGCTTCTCGGCTTCCCTTCAGGAGCTCGTTTCTTCCTTCTACGAGACTGCTAAGGGTGTAACCGAGACTGGAAAGATGGTTCTGTCCGAGAAGGAAATCATTGGTTTCGAAATTCAGACCACGGAAGGTGGAGAATTGAAGAAACAGAAGATATTGCAGATGCTCGGAAAGAGGACTGCGGCTCTCAAGGAAGGGTTAGACTTGCTTGAATCAGTCGCGAATGAGGTCTTCGAGGATGTTGTCAAGGGACGGAAGCAAGTGCTCGAACTGATCAGCTGTAGAAACTACAAGAACT
This sequence comes from Drosera capensis, assembly GCA_001925005.1. Lineage (NCBI taxonomy): Eukaryota > Viridiplantae > Streptophyta > Magnoliopsida > Caryophyllales > Droseraceae > Drosera > Drosera capensis. Next base: position 10,184 of record LIEC01012130.1, read on the forward strand.
TCAATTTCTAATAGTGTATCTTCCGTCTTTCACATCATTATAACAACATTAGAGTGCTTACTAGGCCAAGCATACGACGACAACACATCAGATTTCTGGGTTTCTTTATCATGGTTTGTGAAGTTGTGATGATCAAAGGTGTAACTGCTTATCTGATGAAATGGAATCTCGAATTTCTGAAGTTGATTCTCCAATGGCCCTAGAAATAGCCTCCATTCGACCAAGTCTGAAAGCAGAATACAAATATTTCTGTATCCTGAATGAGTAAATATGGAACACTGTACATGGTAACGTTCAACTAACGAACTCGAGGCGTTTCCTGTATCAGAAACTCCAGCAAGTTCGTGCACTATCTTGAGTAAAGCACTCACATTATCGCGTGTTGTGTCTAGTTTGGATCATGCAAATAAGATGGCATTTTTAGTTGGGCAATTCCATACTCAACCAGCTTCCTGATCTATCAAAAAGTGTAGGGGGGAATGCAACAGAATGCAAATTAGTTATTAATCATCCTAAGTTCGCTTAGCTTTCGGACATTCCTGTCAAACTAATTGCACCGCTTCTGCTTCTTATAAATTTGCAGTTTTCAGGATTCAGTGTTCAACTGATAATCTAACCCCTTCTCTGTCTCTTCTCCAAGAAATTGAGAACCATTGCTGAAGAATGCAGGCCTCCAAAACAAACTTCGTCCTCGCCATACTACTCTGCCTTCTCCTAACACAAGAGGTACCTTTAAACTCGACCTCCATGCCTTCCCCACGGCCAAAATGGTGATTACTTGCTACACTTAACTCGCTCTTCTTTATTCGCCTTATTTAACTTTCAGCTTATGATATGCAAGGGACAAGAGCTTCCGACAGAAACTGGCCAGATAGGTAAGTAATTGAATTATATCAGATCTCAATATCTCTTAAACAGTCTAACCAGGCGTACATGTATCTCAGATTGTCCAGCTGAATGCAACCGTAGGTGCAGCTTGGCATCTAGGCACAAGATGTGCATAAGGGCATGCAACACTTGCTGTCATAGGTGCGGTTGTGTTCCGCCAGGTACCTCAGGGCACTACGAAACCTGTCCCTGCTACGCCAACATGACCACTCACCACGGCAGAAAAAAATGCCCTTGAACAGTTTCGAGTTATATGGACACATCCTTATATGTAAAAATAAAGGGACTTAAAATACATCCCCTGATGACTATCTGTTCATGTAAGCTCTCAGCTACAAGTCATATTATGATAACAGGAGTTCCTCTATACTTGATAGTAACCGTCTTCTCTGATCACTCTACAGTATCATCAAGCTTCATAAAGCTGCTTATCTAACACATGATTATCTGGTAATGCAGCTCTCAGCTGCAAGTCATGTTATGATAACAGGAGTTCCTCTATATTTGATAGTAACCGTGTTCTCTAATCACTCTACAGTATCATTGAGCATCATAAAATTGCACCCTAAAGGCGCTTATGCAGAAGAGCCCCCACTTACTGATAATAATCAGCAAAATACGGACATATAGCATTCGCACAGTTGCAAAAAGGTCAAGCAAATAAACGAAGATGTAAACCATAAGGAACATAATGCAAAACTAGAAGTTATACGCCATTCACAACTTTAATATCTGATCTACACCATAAATCACAACTCAGATCATAACACCTAGGAGATAGCTAAGCGAAGCAAAGAGAGACGATCGTGGCAAAACTAACTATGACAGCAAGAATTAACAAAGTTTACTGCCTCGGCAGAGGGAGTTCCCTCTGCTTGACAGCGTGTGACATATTCATCCGATGCTTACTCCTCTGCAGTTCCTTCTGCCTCGGATTTCCTGAATATCTTCGGCATCACAAACATCTGAAAATGCACCGAAACGAAGTCACCTCAATGAGCATATTATTTACACACATTATCTGCGATTAAAATGTTAACAGGATTAATAAACTGAAGCAAACCTTCTGAACAGTCTCCTTGAGGCAAGCCTTGCGCTCATCATTGGAAGCGTGAATGAACTCGTCAAAGTGATCCTTCAGATCTTTGAAGAAAGTCGTGTCCTCGCTTCTCTTCTTGTGACATGAAGTCACGGCAGGAGGGATAACCTGGAAATCAAGGGTCTTCTCGTCAGATTCCATCACAGCTTTCTCCGGCTCCGTCCTATTGTTGGACAGGAAACATTCAGGGTGACCTACAGTAGTACTACTCCGAAGCACTAGCAAATCGAACACGGAGAATGTCACAAGCACATCGATACTCGAATTTATCATACTGGAATTTATCATACGGGACAAAGTCACAAGAACACCGATACCGGAATTCATCATACGAAACAAAGTCCCAAGCACATCGATACGCTAATATATCATACATGACATGGAGATTGCACAAACAATTCGAATCTTGTAAGCTTTCTTATATCGATAGTGACTCAATCTAATCAAAACACCTATTTGGGTCGAATTAATTTTTAAACATACAGAGCAAACAAACATAGAATCCCTTAATTTTCATTACACGAAAAAAAAAAAAAGAAGGGAAAATGCATACATTGATTCAGTGGTCTGACTCTGTGGCTTCTCCACACTTTGAGCTTTGGTCTCCGCAGATTCCTTCTTAGAAAACAGCTTCATCATCTTCAATATCTGTGATATACAAATGTGACAAACCAAAACCAATGAGAAAGTTTCTATCAATGTTGCTAGCATCAAATCATTACACCAATATTTCGACACAAAACCCAAGAAAATTCTCAGAGAATTACCTTAAAGAATTTCTAAGGGTTTTGGATTGCTGAAAGAGAAGAATATTTGTGTGTGATGGATTGTTTTCAGGTTTAGTATAAATAGAAGAACGCAAGCCGTCTTGCTCAGCAAGAAAACAATACTTCCATTTCTTTTTTCTTTTTTGTTTCTTGATCGTTTCGCGCAGAACAAGAAAGCGAAGAGGAAGAACTTGGGCCTTGGGTTTGGTGTGGGCTCACGAATCTGGGCCCATTATTGTCAAAGTTGATTTGGGCCTTGGTTTTTAGTGTAGGCTCAATATTTGGGCTCAGATTTGACTGCTTCGGAGAATGACTCATCACCTATCATGATCAACAGCACAGAGTAATTATCAACAAGGTAAATGCATCTCGTTGTCGATGACGGGATTAACTGTTCTTGTTATTGTTGTATTCTGAAGCTTGTTGCTGATGATTTGATTGACTGTAACATAATGTTTAGCAAGGCTTTGTACTACACGAAGTTTTACATAGACGATGTCTATATGTAATATCATTGGGAATAAGGAGGGCTGTAGTTACTGCAACGAAGAAAGCTGCAAACTCGTAAACAAAGTTTTTAAAAGAAAATCCAAAAAATTCAATAAAATCATCTTTTAAATTTTAAAAATCAAAATTGTATGAAAACGAAAGCTTATGTTAACCGCAGTAACTGCCTCCTCACTTTTCCCATATCATTTCCCATTTTAAGAATCACCTTTTCTATTAACAAGGTCACCGCCAATGTGTCTTCTGTTATCAGTATACTTGATAGGTCCACCCAATTAAAGTTCTACAAGCATATCTCTCAAAGAACAGGACCATTTCATGCTTCATTTGCAAGAAATAGAATTGAAGGCTCGGTGGAATATACTTGGACTGAAATACTAATATATGCTTTCAATCTTTGCATATAAAAGCAAGAGATCATCTTTGATCCGACCCCAATGATTATGGAAACATGGTACTCCCCATGAAAAAAACTTTTTTTTTTTTTTTCATGACGATAAGCTAATCAGTTATGAGACACTTATGTTACTGGAAGAAAGTTATTCGAGTTAATTTTTGATTCGCGCATCGAGATGATTAAACATCAGTTTATGAAAATTATCTCTCAACCACCAAACATATACTATCGTCATCTCATAATTATTACACAGTTTCTTCTTTTTGTACTATTCAACACGTAATTTGAGAACTTTCGTTATTTATCTAGACGATACGATTTAAATTTTTTATTGATCCACATTAACATACGTAACGTTTATTATCATTAATGTTTCACGATATTTTTTCTTCAAAAAAAAACGTTTGATCGTCCCATAATATCGATCAAACCTTCTATCATTATACTTGTCCGGTCAAAATAGGACAATCTTTTGGAACGGAGAGGATAAGTTCTATCTAATGTTTGGAAAAATAAGTCATTATACTCCTATGAACGAAGGACTCAAAATACATATTCCTTCCATTCCATTAAAATTGCATCTCTTTTTTTTTTCGAATGTCCCATTCAAATTACACACTTTTCATATTTAATAACTTTTTATACAAAACTATCAAAATATCTGTGCTTTATATCATATCAGATCACTCATCATTATTTCTCTTTCTTCTTTTCCTAATCATTTTATCTCACACAATCATAAGGATAAAGTTATCAATTCTTATCATTCAACACACACATAAATTACCGTGTCGGATCAAAAAATTACGATTTGAATGGAACGGAGAGAGCATTAAGTATGTACTACTACTTGCGTCTCATAATTATGCAATGTTCTCTCTCCATATATTATTCAACACCAATTTGTGCAGCTTCGTTATTCATTTAAACGATACTACTTAAGTTTTCTCATGGTTATAGTATGTAACGTAACGACACTATTTAAACGACCAATTTGTCCCATGATTATAGTACGTAATGTTTATTATCATTAATGTTTCACTATATTTTCTCAAAAAATAATATTTGATTGTTTCGTAACGTCGATCAAACCTTTTACCGTTATACGTGTTTGATCAAAATAATATTCCATCTGTTCCAAAATATAGGCAACATTTTGAATCGATACGTGTATTTAACTGTGTGTTGAATTTGTGTGAAATTTGATAAATAAAGAATTTTTTTATGACAGTAAGATTTAGTGTATCAATTATAAGAAAAGATAATGGATAAAGTGTAACAGATAATAATTGTTTTTATATTTTTTATATAAAAAAAATTACTAAATAATAAATAAATAATATATATTATATGAAACAGAGGTATAATATTTTGAGGATGGTGGGATTATAATATCTCCATTAGGATCTTTTTAAGGAAAAAAGCGAGGGAGGTAAACAAAGACACGGAGTAAACGTTAAAAACATAATTGTCCGCCCAACAATACCAGCTGCGACGCGGCGGCGGCCCTTTTTCATATTGACACATTAATTGACGTAATTCCCCCTCTGCAGCAGCAGTCATCACAAAAAAAAACGAAAACGAAAAAAAAAAAACACCATCATCGCCACCTACCCAATTAGACCATTTTCTTCCTCAAATTCCCCAATTGATAACAAATTCAAACACTAAATTAGGGTTTCTCCCTACCCAAATGCAATTTCCGTGAAGAATCCGTCTTATCATTGACGGGTTTGATCTCTGACTAGGGTTTCCATGGTTTGATCGGGTCCAATTAGACCATTTCTCTCCCCAATTTCCCCAATCCATCCTCAAATTCAAACACCCAATTAGGGTTTCTCCCTGCCCAAATGCACTTTCCATAAAAATATGTCTTATCATCGGTGGGTTTGATCTCAAATGAGGGTTTCATGGTTTGATCAAGTTTGATTCGATTTGATCTGGGTCCATTTGGGGGTGGAGAGTAATGACGGTGGGGGCGAGGGTGATCGTGGTGGCGGAGAACGGGAGAGAAGATGGTGGCGGCGGAGGTGAATTTGGGTTTGTGGATTCGCCGAGTGGTAAGAAAACGAAGATGGAAGGAGCGAGGTTCCCGTTGTCGCGGGGGGAGATCGCGGTGGCGGTCGGGGTTTTCGTGGTGTTCTGTGTTGGATTGGGGTGTATATACTTGACGATGCCCGAGGCCGAGTATGGAAAGCTCAAGTTGCCTAGGACTATGTCCGAGCTTCGCTTGCTCAAGTATGGCGAATTTGGTTGGTTGGTTCGGTTTGGTTTGTGTTGATGGAAATGGGATTTGCTCGGCTTTTGTATGTGAAGTTTATGTTGGCGTTGTTGTTGTTTGTGAAGTTTATGTTACTAGTTTTTATGCAATAGGACTGTAGAAACATTGGGTTGGAAGCTACTGTCAATGAGGTGTTGATAGTCGGACAGGATCATGATCTATATGTCTCGTTGCGGAGCTTTCTAATGTGGGTTTCTCGTGGAAAGAGCGTAGAGCTTAGGTTATGAGGTGAAAATAGCACTTGCTTGGGTAGTGCTTTTCAGTGTGTTACTATATGTAGGAGCGGGTGGTAGACATGACGAGCATTGTCGTTGCTTGGCAGGGAAAACCGTAAATGCTGTTGGTGATTGCTAGTGTCTAATTTAAACTAGGGTGAATCGAACTTCTTTGCGCATTTTGTGATAGGAATTATGATATTCGAAATAGTATGAGATTGGGTAGTGTCCAAGGGAAGGAGTTGTATCAGCACTTTTCAGTTCTTTATATTTCATGTTCTATTTATCCTTCTATAATCTGATTCCAGTGATGAATGCTCAAATGTTCTTTCTGTTGTTCGTTCGCTTCTTTAACCACTTCCTCTGCTCTTGATGTAATATATGCACGAACCTGTCACATCTCCCTGGTTAGAAGGTTCTTGGATTTGAGTTTTCACCTTCCTGGTGTGATCCTAATGTTGTCATTTAGTCTTTCCTAGCTTTCTGTACCTCACACTACAGGGGTAACTAGTCGACTACCACATACCTTATTTTAATTTCTGGACTTCTCTGCAGAGAGAATCTGGCAGTATATGCAAGCGATCATCCAGCTCAGTTTATCCTGGGATACTGCTCGACTTACATCTTCATGCAAACTTTCATGATTCCTGGAACCATATTCATGTCTTTGTTGGCTGGAGCTCTCTTTGGAGTAGTTAGAGGGCTCGTTTTGGTGGTTTTCAATGCCACTGCGGGCGCATCATCCTGTTTCTTCCTCTCTAAATTGATTGGGAGGCCAATAGTTACATGGCTGTGGCCTGAAAAATTGAGATTCTTCCAAGGAGAGGTATGCTTGTTTATATCTATGTGGCAAACCTTTCTTTTCGATTATGTTATGATTTGGCTTTGTCTTTGATGTATCGGTCTCGGAATCAACATGACTCATGTGAGCATGATTTATTCAACAGATTGGGAAACGTCAGGAGAAGCTGTTGAACTACATGCTCTTTTTAAGGGTTACACCCACATTGCCCAATCTCTTTATTAACTTGGCGTCCCCGATAGTTGATATACCATTTCATGTTTTCTTTCTGGCAACGCTTGTTGGTCTTCTTCCTGCTTCATTCATCACCGTGAAGGTAAGTATTGGTGATGCTACTTTGTTTTATCGCTGCGTTTCCCTCCTTTTGAGTTTATATAACTGAAATTCTTGTTATTGCTGCTTTTTGGGGGGTTCAGGCTGGTCTTGCACTGGGTGACCTGAAGTCAGTGAAAGACCTGTATGATTTTAAAACCCTGGTGGTCCTTTTCCTAATTGGGTCGGTCGCCATATTCCCTACGCTAATGAAGAGGAAGCGAATCTACGAGTAAATGACAAAGGCCTCTTCTTGGCATATCTGACAATGGCAATTCATCGCTTGATGATTCCGCATGCATATCAGCATTCCAGGAAGTGAATGAATCTTCGGATGGATGTCGAAGGCTGGCTTTGCTAAGTTGGAGTTCTTCCATGTTTTATGCTACATAGAAGTTTTATCTCACCGTTATGTCGATCAAAGAAATTCTCATGCGAGTCCGAGATTGCTTACTGACTACGGATAACATCTATTGTATCGGGGAATGGTTCCCTGCTAAACTATAATATGTTGCTCTGAGATGGAATAGATTGTAGACCGTGATATGTGAAAGATTTTGTTACATTCTTGATGCGTGGTTCTGTTCTCGCTTGGTTTCAAGTGTTGTCCTCGCATGTTCTTGGTTATCACAAGTAACCATTGTTGATGCCAAACTCTGGAAATTAATTTTGTTCATTTTATTTGGAGTACGAGCTAGTAATCTGATGGAGTTACCACCGATGTCAATACTTCAGAGTCACTTTGTAGAAGCTGTTTCCTGGAAAAAAAAAGTTCAGTGCGAGATCTGATTTAAAAGCATATAGCCATTCCAATATGATGGTACACTGATAACTGTTTTACATGAATACAAGCTTCACTCTAGTCCCTGAACTACGACAAGCCTCTCGCGAAGTTGATAGAGCACTTTAAAAAAAATGGAGTAAAACATACAAATTGTACTTCTATTGCAATTGTGGAGGAGAAGTCTCTGCTGGGTAATCTTCACAGCCTGTGATCGCTGTTATCCTAATCCGGGTGATTGGCTGCAAGATCAATAAAATTTCACCATCAAGAGAAAAGGATTATTAGCAAAACATCAGTGTCAAGCAACTCTAATTCATGGGTCCTCTCTTAGCGCTTGCAAAATTCATGAGGACACGATGGTGGAGTATACCTGGCGGTGACCAATATTTCTCGTGCAGTTCTTCTTCTTTTTGTACTTGAAGACGATCCTTTTCTTATCCAAAAACTGAAATATACAGTATAGCACATCCAGTAGAGTTAGTTTCGCCCATAGAGCCATTTTTTCAGAGGGAAACAGATATATGAATGATGTACTAGTAAACAACCTGCTCCTCGACAACAGCATGAACAGCAGCATTTGTAACTACCGGCTGGCCGATGTAAGTACTTGATTTGGTTTCAACAAGCAACACCTTGTTTAATACAATCTGCAAAAAATGCAACCTTTGTTGTTAGATTGGCATTGTAAGGTGGCTCAGAAGTTGTAAACTTGGTATGAACTACAACCGAAATATGAGCTACAACAGTGAATAGCAAGCTCTGTTTCTGAAAAATGCCGAAGCTATAGCCATAACAAGACTGTACATTAACAAAACAAATCAACTCTTTTATTGACATTGGCATGGTGGACGCCCTGGATATCATGACGTTTCCCAGTATCTTGTATCATATCTGATTTTCCTCCTTTCAGATTAATTATATGTTATATGTTATGCCATACTTTTACATTTTCTACAGGATTTCTTCTTGGTCTTCTTCTACCCTTTTCTGAGTTGCACTTCTTCCTCTACTTGACGTCTTTCTAGGAGGTCTTTGTTTTACAAGAACAAAAGAAGACATCCGCCTCTCATCTTGCATAACGAGACTGTTAAGTAGATTAATATCGCGATCTCACACAAAAAGAAGGCATTTTAAAGGGCATCAGAATCTCATCAATAATAGTGCAAAACATTGAGCATCACATTCTTGAGAAACTCACAAACTCTGACTTGAAACAGGTTGAATCAAAACATGGTGCAGAAGCCGTTACTTTGTCATTGACTTTGGCATCTTTAAGTCTCTGAGTATGTATCCATCTCCCAGGGAAAACAATGTACTGCCGAGAACCAACCTGACAAACACCAAAACATAGCATTAAAGCTCAAAACAAATCATCAAATCTATCATAGGACAATGCAGCAAACCGCTAACAGCCAATTATCTCGTATTACATACCCAAAAACAAGCCCCTAACGCAAAAGCTCAAACAAACTAGTAACTTGTCTAATTACACCTAATTTTGAGACCACCACAATCTTCAAGATTCATTCATCCACTAGCCATTTACCCATATCGTGATCATTCAATATGCATAGACGGTTGGCCATAGAACTCAACACGACAACATAGCGAACCAAATACACTGATCCATCATGGTAGCAACAATGCTGCTACTTCAAACAACAACCAGAACCAACAAAATCCACGAAGTTAACGAAAATACAAAACCTATTAAACCTCTTGTTCCAACCCAAAATCAATTGGCATGGAGTAACACATCTATATATTTGATCGTAATATTTTCTTCATACCATTCTCTACAGAATCATTAAAAACACCAACCAAAACCCTCATCGCCGCCACATTTCATCAAACACATAACATCCCTAATCCCCAAAAACCCCAAGTCAACACCCCAATACCCCGATTCTCCCGACTGGGCAATCCCAAATCACACTCCCAAAACCCTAACCAAACCCAAAAACCCTAATCCCAATCCACGCACCATAAAAACAGCGAAAATCTCTTCCCTCTTCGGCACCGAAATCTTTGCCTTAATATCCTCAGACGCAGCCTTCAAAGCCACATCCTCATCCTCATCCTCCTCATCTTCTTTCTCATCCCTTTCAGTGACAACCTGGGATTTCTGTACTGAGATTCTGGGCACAGTTAGATTTTGTCGGTGATTCAAAATTAGAGTCGAAAAGGTGAATCGTTGAGGGTGAAATGATGGGAGAATGGGTTTGGGGAGTGAAAGGGGAAATGGAGAATGATAGGGTGGTTGTTGACGCCATTGTTGAAGAGCAGAGGTTTGTTCTGCTTCTTCTGTGATTCTGTGAGCGTTGTTGTGTGGAATCTTATCCGGTTTGCTCAAGAAGAATGATAGTGTCTGATAAGCAAGCATTTGATTGATGTTACTGAGGATCTAATATCATTAGATATAAGAAACATATTGAATAATAATTTTCTGAAGATGTGTTTTTTTATGTGAGGAAAGGATCATTATTTAAATTTTAATATGAGTTTTTTTTTTTTTTTCAATCGATTGAACTTACATAAGTCACACAAATCTAATGACAATTATATTACCCAAAATCAATGATTAAGAGAAAACTAAAAACTGATTGCACAATCAACATGATAACTTACAAGATTTGATTTAATGATACCATCTCATCTCTCACGGGGTGATCTGTTTATGATATAGATCCAAGTACAATATCTTTCGTACACAGACTTATCTAACAACAGATTTTGATCATATCGACAAAACATGTAATGATATGACACCGTAAACCACTATCATGTTGAATGATACAATAGCGAACTTATAAAGTCATATCACTGTCACAAGTTGAATCAGCTAAGAGACCTTCTAGAACGCAATGTCCTGTAAAATCAAACTGAGTATTGCACGTTAAAAAGTTTAGATCAGAGAACTAAACGTGTCGGCTACTATTCCACGAACAGGCGATTTACGTAGATGATGGTTGAATTTTAGCCTCTGTTTGATGCTGCATCCATGTATTCCATTAGCATCTAGCACCATGGTATCTGAGGGAGCAGCGTTGTTTACACCAAGGGCATCAGCCAAATTGAAGTTCAGATTTCCTCTCTTGCTTCTCCCTCCTATTCCAGCATCGCCCTTTTTCATCATCGCTGCAAACTCCCCGTAGTCTATCCTCCCATCCTGTCGGATTCAAAGAATACGGAGTTAGACAGGCTAATGAAATCGATACATAAAGGGATGGAGAAAAGCATGAAGAGAGAGACTTAATTCTGCTTTGCTGGTGAGCTGATGTCGCGCCGCCTCTATAATTATGTTCTGCTTCACCAGCTTGATGTCAAGAATACATTTCTGAATGACATTTTTGAGGAGGAGGTATATATGACTCATCCACTTTGGTTTGTTGTTCAGGAGGAGGCCTCCCAAATTTGTCACATGAAAAAGTCTTTGTACGGTCTCAAGCAATCTCACCGAACATGGTTCGGACATCTATCTCAAGCACTCAGTCAGTTTGACATGACCAGGAGTGTTAGTGATCATTCAGTCTTCTACAGACATTTACAGGAGAAGACAATCATCCTAATTGCGTATGTGGATGATTTGATTATTACCGACGATGATGCCGAGGGGATCTCTGCAATAAAAAAGTTCTTGAATGACCAATTTCAGATTACCGACTTGGGCAAACTCAAGTATTTCCTTGGTATTGAGGTACTACGATCTCCTGGTAAAATCCTTATCTATCAGATGAAATATGTCCTTGATATGTTTTCAGAATGCGGGTTGGTTGGATGCAACCCTGCTGACTCACCGATGGTTCCTGAGATCAAACTGAAGCTAGAGGATGGAGAACCTCTGCATGATCCTGAGAGATATCGGAGACTGATTGAGAAGCTGATTCACGTTCGGACGAATTTTCAGCTCGTCGACATCCTAACCAGGCCACACCGAAAAGTTCGCTTTAATACTATATCTAGCAAATTGTGCATGTTTGATGTTTATATTACAACTTGAGGAGGAGTGTTAAAATAGTCTATCAAAGGGCTCAAAGGGCCTAATTGAATGTGCTAGTAAGTGTTAGGGTTTGATGCTTTCTCTGGATACAAACTAAGAAGAAAACTGCTCTGCTTGAAAGGTCGTAGCTGTGGCGACGACTGCTTTTGTCTTAAAGGTTCAGTGAAATCCTACACTTAGCGTGAACGAAACTCCCAAGGACTGTTTAACAAAGAGTAAATGCAATATTTATAACGAAATATCGTCTGTTATCCAAAGACTTTGGTGTAAATGCTAAAGTCTTTAACTCGAAAGGCAGTTACCTATATGGCAGGAAGTGGTGCTTTGGCTCTTTGGAGCTTGCAGCAGACGTACAACTGTACAAGATTGTGCTGGTCAGTAACTCCTTTCCTGTTTCGCATATGTCTGTCCATTTATGTTCTATTGACAATGTAGCTAAACTTGAAAATCGTCAAGGATCTCAAAGAGCTCGCATAATCTTCATACATAGGCAGTAGGCTTAAAAATCAACCAACAGAAACAAGAGAACACGAGATGCGTCAGCTACAGAAAAATATTAGATAACCAAGAACTTTTCATGCTGACGAGAGATAAGATTATAAATGCTTACCCTTTTGCGAATAGAAGGTCCCACTGAACACTATAGCATTCAGTTGAATGCCACCATCCACCATTGCAGAAGAGCTTACTCCTCAATTTTAATCACGTGCAGAAGTATAAGCAGCAATTTTCAAAAAAAAAAAAATCAAAAGGGAGACTTTCTCATCCTCTTTTCACCCGCCTTTTCTTGCTGGAACTGAAGCATCAAAGCTCGGATTTTAGAATTAGGAGCTAGGTCAAGATCCTTCATTCTCGCGTACATCTTTTTGGCCAACTGGATCTGGCCTTTAAAACACAATCCAAGGATTACAGCATTGTACGCAGAAGCATTAGGAGGTGTCGCCTGCAAGCAAAAATGTAACTAGGGTTACTAGACAATAAGGTTTATTCGGTTCGTTTTAACGCCGTGAGACAAAATGCACAAGGAAAGATAATGAAATCATGGATAGAAGAGATCATACTTTCAATATCTTCACTAGTTCAGGCCACATGGATCCCAAAATGCAACATCTTATCAGTGAAAGACGAGTATATGTGTCCGGCGTGCACCTTACATGAATCATATGCTCGTAAACTTGGATTGCGATTTCCGCCTTTTCAGCTGCCTCACAGGCAACAATCACAAGATTGAAAGATACATTAGAAACATGTATTCCAGACTCTTCCATCTTCCAAAGAATCTGAATTGCTTTCTCCCACAGCCCAAGTTTTCCGCAAATCTTCAGAGCAACAAGGCACAATTGCTCATTCATCACAACACTCCTATCCCTGTCAATTGTATCATAGAGCCGAAGAGCATCAGCATAATAGTTGGCATGGTAGTAAGCTCCGAGCAACCCATTCCACGTATATGAATCGGGAGATAGGCCTAATCCTTGCATGATATCGTGAACCCAAAATGCTGCTTTCACATTCCCAGCTTTCCCAAGCAAGTTTATCACCGTGTTACATGCTACCAAACTCGGCTTCAGGTCGTTATCAAGCATATCTTGGAATACACCCAATGCCAAATCCGTCTTTCCCTCATTCGCGTAAGCACCGATTATGGCATGCATTGCATCATCAGTAGGTGTTAATCCAAAATGACGCATCTCGTTGTAAGCCTCGATTGCAAGCTCACTCCTTCCACAACGAACAAACACGCAAACCAATACACGGTAAGTCACCATTGTCCCAAACTGCCCATTCAACCGCATGGCATTCCATACCTTCTCCATCTCAACCCAGTCATTTTCTCTTCCACAAATCGACATCATGGTATTATAAACAATGACATCAAAACCATCCTTGCTCTCACTCTCATTTTCCCATTCCCAAAACATCTTGAGCGCGGCTGCACTGCCATAACCACTTGCAACAGCATTAACCACCAAGCTATACGAGTGTCCTGAGATCACCTCGTTCCTCTTCATAAACTCGAAAACATGTAAAGCATGGTCTACCATGTTATTCCTCGTTAATCCAGATAAAAGAGCATTACAAGCGTGCAACTCAGGTCGAAGCTTCGATTGCTCCATGGACTTAAAAAACTCCAATGCACTCCTCATCTTATTGTCTCTACACAGCGACAGAATCCGTCCTGATAACACCTTCTCATCCCTTTCCTCCAGATAATGAACCCTGATTTCACTCCTATCCACCACCACCCGCTTCTTTTCGCAAATCATATCACCATTTACACTCATATCCCTGGAAGACTCCAACTCTTTCATCTCATCCACTTCAACCAATGCCCTCTCCTCCTCATCTACTTTACGAATCAACCCATACTCAACCAACGAATTGACTACCTCAAGACCTGTCAATTCGAAACCCTTTTCGGGTCTTCTTGATAAGCTCAACTGACAGGAGTTTGATCCATTGATCCCCAAAGCAGTGATCTTGGAATCGAATCTCGACCCACCGCAAACCCAATTGAATGAGAATCTATCAAGATTTGAGTACTTACAAGGATCCCAACTCAAACAACAATTGGGTATGTTTGGGAACCCTCGAAAACTTAGCACACTCATTTGGGTATCGATTTCAGCGATTCAAACAATTGGGATGAAACCCAATTCACCAATAATCACAATAACATTAATGGAGCAAAGATATCGAATAAAGACCAACTCATTAAAAAGATTGAAAATACTTCTTCGAGGAACCTGTTCAGTTCAGGGATACTCAACTGACAAGAAGCGGAACTGACTGGAGAACTGGAAGTTGCTGGCCGTCGCTGCCGGAGATGAGGAGGAGAGTTGACGGCGGAAGGTAGCACGGGGCCGAGAGCCGTTGCCGGTTGAGGCTTTGAGATAAGGAGGATGGGGAGCATCTCCAAATTTTATATTTTAAAAATATTTTTATAAAAAATAATATAATATTTAGACAATAATAAAAAAAAAATTATAACTTGATTAAGAAATATAATATAAGAACGATTTGAAAATTTTAAATTATTTAACACACATCTTTTAAAAAAAATCGGACTCAAGTCATACAAAAAATCGTCTTTTAATATACGAAAAACTGGTTTCAAGTGTTTTGTGATTTTTGTTGGTTAGAAATCGTTTTCTCAGAAAGTGATTTCTTTAAAAAAAAAATAAACTCATTTTATGAGGAAACAAGTTTTTCTTTGACGTTATGAGAAAAAATGGACGTAAAAATACAATGACAGGGGGAGTGGTATCAACTCACATATTTTAGGAAAAACCAATATTTTATCCCCTTTTTTTGTATTTTTGTACTTAACTATCATCTGAATTTGGAAATAGCTATATACAGTAAGTTTTTTATATTTTGAATAATTTCAAAAATCTAATATATTAGTAAAGCTTCATTTTTTTTTTTGGCAAAGAATGTTGGAGAAGGACATCTAAAGGAGTTAAATGTTATTTTTGTAGTTAAGAGAATAATTTGTAAAAATCTAAAATGTTCTAATGGTTAAATGTAATTTCCTCATATTTCTTGAGTGGTCCAATTTTTTCATGATAACACACAAATAGACATTTCAAACGATATCGTTTTATTGTCTTAATATCTCATGACATAAATCAAAATGTACCTCAACATATGAGAATATACTGTCCACTAAAAAATGTTTTAAGAATAGGATACTATACTATTTCTGAGCCGTTGGATTTCTGAGACTTCTAATGTTCTGCATCCACGATATTCTTAACAGATGATTGAAATTCAATTACCTAAATCACAAGATAGTACCTGTATCGTTTTTCTTTTGTATAGTTGATGAGATCCATGTACTACAGTAAATGCTACATTGGTTTCCATATGTTGATTTGATCGATTGGAAGTCAAGGAAGGTGAAATTTCGCAGGTTGGCGGGCAGTGAATTTAAGCTTCATGATTAAAAAACTCTGGTCTCTGGGTGGATCTCTTCGAGGTATGAGATTCCCAACTGGGAACATTCGACTGTATGGATCATAAGTGTCATCCTCAAAACAGACGCATCATCGTAATTATCCCAAAACAGTCCAAAAGAATGCTAAACACACGAGATATTATAATAGATGTCAATATACGAGCACAAGCACGAGCAATCATTCAGATACACAAGTCAGTCGTCTGCTTTTATTTGTAGCTTCCTGTACAATGGATTTCCCCTCTTCATTATTCATAATATTTGACGGACTGTTAGTAGTAGTATATCGCTTTGAGCTTAGTGGCTTCCCGCGTTCATTCCGCGTACTGGTTGCAGCTCGAGTTTCCTGCTTTCTACAACTCGGATAACCCCAGGTGCCTCTGCCAATCACAAACGATAAGGTCGTCAGTATTTTCACATCAGCAAACCGAATCAAACCAAATCCATGGGTTTGCAAATTAAAAAACAGATTTGCCCTGCAAAATACCCCTTGAAACGGGAATTCATAATGAAGCACACCCTTGTATGGGTTTACTCATTGCCATGAGCAAACAAAAGGAATGCTACAGGGATGCAGACAAAGG
>LIEC01012131.1:1947-18636 GCA_001925005.1 Drosera capensis
AGAACTTCTTGCTAAATTTTGACTATAGCATGTCATTTGACTTCTGCCTTCTGCATTGTACTTGCTCAAAGATAAAAATATAGATTTGTATGTGCACAAATGGTTATCACCACTAGACTTGCTATACATGCTAATTGCTATGGCAATCATAACAAAAGAGAAGAGTAGCTACGGTAACTATATCTAATTAGGTGCAACGACTGTTACTTGTTACAAATTAGGCTAGTTCCTACCATACAAGTGACTAATTCTCTATTTAGAAACAAAATCTGAAACTAATCTCTTGTGTTAGAAGAACTGTTTCAATATATCGAAAGTATCAGTTGATGCAACCAATTACTGTCGTATAAAAAAAAATAATTTGTTGCAACATTTGCAGCAGATTCCTCACACTCCTTCAATCTGCAAGCATTTGTTACAAGAACCATACTTCAAACGTTGCCCAAGCCTTTTCGATTTTCCAAAGTCTGGTTTGTATACATCTACAGCGACGACCACGCGAGCTACTAAGATCACAAAAATTGTTTTTCCTCCTTCTCGTGAGTTTAAGACCTCCATGCATCATTCAGTAAGAATTTCATAACGAGGAAGATATTCAGCTGACCAAAATGTCCAAAGCTTGTGCAGTAGTGCACGGAACAAGGAAAGTGATGTATGTAATAATAAGCTCTTTCATAAAATAATACACTATTGCAATCTGAAACCTGCGCCTCTTACACCACGCTCAGAATCTCGAATGAACACATTCACTCGAACCGACTTCTGGTTAGTGTAGAAACAAACTTACATCAGATTATCACATTACATAGCCAGGATAACAACGACACTGCTAAATCGAAAAGTGCAGATGCACACAATTTGTCCAAACCTGGTTTCTTACAGCTCCAGGAGCTCACTTGCGATGTTTTCAAACAGCTTCTAGTCGCATATGTAGATAATGGTAGACCGCCCCTGTTCTCCGAGGTATAGACATATTTACATACTAGCATCAAGATTCACTCCAAACCATAGTTTGCCGATAGTTATTTACAGATGCAAGGGAAAAAAAAACTCCACCAATCTCTTACTCAGAGTACCCTAACCCCTAACCCACGGCAAATCCTATCGCATACAGGCTCCGAGAACTGAGCGTCCAAGAAAGTTAGGTACATTCAACTTTCTTCTTGTCATGCCACTCACATAAGATTAGATAAAACTAGTTGTAATGCCATATGCAACAACGGAACGAATACAAACAGCTAACAACGAATCGGAGAACGAGAGAGATCTCCATCAACTCCCTCAAGAGTCTAAGCTTATAACGGTGCCTTCAACTTCTACTGTGGATACTGGCCGCGACCTGGAGGCCGGAGTCATTTTCTTAACTTCTTGGCTTGAGTAGATAAAGATTCTTTTGGCCATGTTACAGAATTCCCTGATATATAGGAACATAACACATACTTATTAAGCGGCATTGAATAAATGACGCGTCATTTACTAGTTATTGAAAAACTGGATCAAGAAAACCAGTTCATTGAGTCGATAATCTAATCGTCTAGCCTACATGGCCAAAGTTGTTACACCGTACTTATGTATGTGTTTATCAGACACGTAGTGCAAGTCTTTCGACTTTAACGACCTTCACTTCCCAAGGGTATGGCTGTGAAAGAATGGACTTAATCTATAACAGTTGAACAATACTGGACATTGACTGATTTAACCAGTTCAGTGGCTGGTCCGACCCAGGCTCAACGACCATGGTACCCGTAGTGTCAAAGGGAGAAACAGCAAACTTACATCCATGGATCATCACCAACTAGCATCATATCACCTTCATCATCTGTGAATACAATTTCCCATTTGTCATGAGGACGCAGCAGTCCCTTTATATCAAACATTTGCTCCAACTCATCAATCAGCTGATCATAGCCATCCAATGCGCTCAAGTCCACAGCCCGTCCAACAGCAACCCCTTGCATTTGAACCTTCCAGCCACATTCCAACAGATTTATCACATTTTTGGTTATCCGCAGCAGATTTCTGGGATAGCTAAATTCATTATTACGATAACAGTTATCCATTCAAGGAAACAAAATCTTATCATACCTTTGTGGTACTCCTTGTAGAAATCTGTTTCATCTGCGACTCTTTCAGAAAGACTGATAACTCAACTTGCTTCTTCTCATGGGAAATATTGGAAGGGTCTGATTTCGGCTCCAAGTCAGAAGCTGTCTGAGAGGTTATCACTCTCCCTTCTGACAGGGCAGCAACGGAACTGACTGGCTCAATTATTGACTGTTCAGAAGTCTGAGTTGTCATTGGCTTCATGATGTCGATACCAAACAGACGATAATTTGACAGAGCCTCAGGTCTCTTCCCATTATCCTCTATGTCATGATCTTGCTTTGTTGAAGAGGGTGTGTCATAACCAATAAGAACGGAATGAGCAGATGCACATTTACTGTCCTCAGTTTCTTCCTGAAGTAAAATGTTCGTCTTAGGAACGAAAAACATAAAAGACAGCAGGTCCGGCACGAATGCTTCTTTTGTGAAAAAAGAGAGAGTACAATTATGAGCAGACAGGGCTCTACCACTAGTACTCACCTGTGTTACATCAATCATGGTACTCCAAGGTGCTAACGCAATAGTGGACAAGGATTCTGCAATGAGATGAGGCGAAAGTGTAAATGAACTTTGACAACTAGCATTCACATAAAAATGCAAGAGAAAAAGAGAGAGGTTCCTCTAACCAAGACTTGGGATTTCGGCGAAGGGCCGGGATCTTTTGTTCTTTGCTAGAATTGGGTCAGACAGGTTGGATGGTGTAGAAGGTGCAAAAGGTTCTATCTCCCATGCAGACACCCTCTCCGGCCTTGAAATCGACGCTGGCTCATCCCATTGAACCTGAAAATAGGAGAGCTTATTATTGTTATGGAACCCAAATAGAAACTCAAAACAATGGAAGCAAACTCTTTAAAGAGGAGTAAATGTGGACCTTTAAAGATCTCCAATTTGAATCTTTCCAATGGGCTGAAATATCTTCAACGGCGATGAGTGTACCCTTAAACCTTTTCATCGAAATCATAATAAGATGCATTTAGCAACTCACCACAGACTTTTTCTGCCAAAATTATGAAACGCCAAAGGAAATGTACCTCCTCTCGGGAGTGTCGTCTCCCTCAAAGCTCATTTTAAACCTCATCCCAACGGCAAATCCAGTGTCCATTGCTTCCAGATACTTACTCAAGCCAACTATGAATTGACTCGTCCTGCTAGAGTTTTGGGCAAAGCAATAATTCACAGCTTAGTAAGCATTAAGCAATTATTAGACAATCATCGTAATATAGAACAAAAAAATTAGGTTCAATGCCAAAAATTTTCGCGAAAGTCTTTCCGTTATTTGCATTAGGAGGTGAGATTGCATACACTTAGCACTCCTTAGACCTTGTTCATGACGGGAATAACTGGAATGTTGTTGATGGTCCAATGCCAAAAGCTCCTGCTCACAGCAGGGTTATGATGGTAAAAAAATGTATATCTCATCCAACTCCTTAAGGTGGGAGATTGCTTACGCTGAGACTTGAAATTAAGACACTCTTGACATAAGAGCCTAACCCGTCTTTCTATGTAGTATTTTTTTATGATTGTTGAGAATTTGACCAAATTATTTGGTATTCCAAAAAAAAAAAAGATATTGAATGTAAATAAGGCAATTTAGTATACCGAGGCTTATAATAAACCACAAAGAGAGTATTAGTTGTAACAGCATGAGAAGCGGTTGCAAGCACTCCAAGGTGCATGCTCTGACTTGATATTACAGATGGAGGCATGCTACTCTGTTGGCTGGTGACGCGCCGAACCCCAACACAGAGTTCTCCATTATCTCCTCTAAACAAACGACTAGTGTTAGTATTATACCAATGCCAAAGATACAATAAACAGGGATTATGGAAAACGGAATTTTATGAAGACACCAAAATCAAGATTTATACCTGAGGAATACAAAAGAATCTCCAGCAACTAATCTCTTAGAGGTCACAAAATGACTCCATCCTGTTGTGAGCAGGTGCCTCCTAGGCTGGCCTAAATACAAAACAAGGGAGATCAGGGAAGAACTTTACATATGTACTTAGCAGTCTCACACTCTTCCAAAGAGTGTGTGCCCATGGTACCAACAACTGTGTCACATTCAACCATTCCTCAAAAACTAACTGACGAGCTAAGAGTTCGAAACCAAGCATTTAAAATGGAAACTTAACCTTTTATGTTAGTTTGAGGTTACAGCCCTAAAATCATAATAAAGTACAGCTATCACAAAAACAAGCTGCTGAGAATGATAGAGCGTAAAATGTTAGGATATCATCAATGTGCCTCAAAATTATCACTTATTAATAGTCACAACACAGCCTAGAGCAGTCTGGGAAACCTACCCAGGTTTTTTTAGCAAGCAAAGGAATAAACTAATTTCTAAGTCTAAAACCTTTGTTTCGCAATTACTACAATCTCCTCCACATACTCAAGCTAGATAGGAAGGATTCTGAAACAGTCACAGATCAATACCTCTAAAGATATGCTTGAATCGCCAAACATAACCATGAAGATCCTTAGCAACCAGCTCTTGAGCGGGGATAGGTTGGGACATGTCCTATTACACCAACAATCCTCCATAAGTAACAAAAAAAAAAAGACACTTAAGGCTGAGAGCAGACAACAAGATACATAGTGGGGAATCACCAAAGGAGGAAGGCACTCGTTGGCGTGTTTACGGAGGACTGAGAATCCACCATGAGTGCTGGTGTCGGATGCAGTCAGAACCTTCGAGAAAGAGGGAACATTTGGCCTTGGCAACTCAGGAGGACAAAAGTCAGGCTTCTTAGGTTCAGTTTGCTACAAAGTAAACATTACACCCACAAAATTTGGGCAAATAAGAAAGGCACCATCTCCCAAACACGGAGATACTTAGATGGATCGAGACTATAAACCAAACAACAGTTTGTTTCTTACATCTAATTCAGGATGCAAAGTAATTTGCAAATAGACCTCATCAGTTTCTTGTTCAGCCTACAAGAACCATTGAAACCATAAGCAAACTCCAAGCTAAATAGGATGGAACTCGTTTCCTCAACTCAAAACAAATCAAAAGTCAACTGAATCAACATTTGAACAACTTGAATTCATTCATCAAGAGAATTACCAGTAGGCGAATGTCCACAATCCGACAAAGGATCTTACAAGGAAGGTTAAACAAGTGTATCCGCTGATTCAGTTCCTGGTTGGTCGAATCCTCTAACTACATACAACATCAAACAAATGGGTATTCAGTTCTAACCATGTTCTACAAAAAAAATAAAAAAACATAGAGGAGGCAATTTCCCGATAAACAACAGCGACATTCAACAAAGTGACCAACACCAAATCGAGAATTTCCACAAAAACCTTAACCCTTACTTCTTCAAGGTGACCTTGAGGGAAGTAGTACACTTTCTCTCCCACCCTGGGAACATCAACCATTGGCCCTGCACAAGCTTTCCATAGCTCCACATACAGATCATCGTCTCCTCCACCATCTATAACACACAACCAAACCCACAAAATAAATAAATAAATAAATAAATACAGTAAATAAAGAAATAGTAGCAAAAATGTAAATCCTTACCTTGAACTTTAAAATTGGACTGCCCAGAAGCAATTGCACTAGACATATCTACAATAAACCACCAAAACTATACACCAAGAAATGAAACAAGCAATAAAATCAGTCAGAATTCCAAAACTGAAAAATTCCCCATAAATGAATCAATTCCCAAAATAATACATAGAAAACCTTCTTCAGCTCACTGTAACTCACACTTCACACAAACAACACATCCTTCTCTCACTTTCTCACAAACCCTTTCACTGAAACATGATTCTTGATCTAGTCCACAAACAGAAATCAGTTTTCTCAGCAGTAGAAAGAGCCGTTACTCATATACTGGCTTTGCTTTTGGGTCTCGCTTTATCAATCTATCGTTTCCCGAGAGAGAGAGAGAGAGAGAGAGAGAAGGGCTTAAGGGCTTTTTTTTTTTTTTTGGGTGGCGGTGGGGGGTGGGAGGAATACAGATGTCTCTTTTATGTAATGAGAATGAATGAGGTGAAGCGAGGAAGAGGAGGACGACTGTGGGGAACGAAGCGAGACTGTACTAAACGACTAAAACAGGGTTTATGTATAAATGTTACAGGGTCTATGAGTATATGTTATTCATCTGCCCTGAAATTCCGAAAATAATATACACGTTAATTTATAATAAAATGTCAACTATAATAGTATAAGTTATTCATTAAAATTTTGAATTAAAATAGAATTCATATCATATTTTTTATTAATAAATGATAACATATTGAAATGCGTAATAAATAATATAATTACTGCATAACATTGTAATTATTATGGAATGGAAAAGTTGTATTTTTTCGATCGCATAAAAAATATAATATTTATCTATCTCACAATAATTATAACACTATCTTATTTAAAAAAAATTTCTTCAAAAATATCAAAACACCTCACTTTTGACTTTATAAGTTATATAATATCAACTCACCCCACTATCACTTCTTTTTCTCTCTCCTTCTCACAAACATTCAAAGACATAAATATCTTTACATAAAAAATTTAACACACATAAAATCCTACATCGATCAATTTATTGAATTTATTATGGGACAATATATATATATATATATATATATATATATCTAATTATATAATTTTATCTACGTCGAACCATGTTGAACATGACAAACGAAAAACCATCTAATATTTTTTAAAAAATAGTATCAATATTACTTAAAAATCGAAAATAAAACATCAAATCAAATATGTATCTAATTGACCTGAGTTTTTTTTTTCATAAAACAAATTTTGCAAGATATCTATTGTATTTGCAGAGAAAAAAGTATTACAAAAATAATTTGCAAAGTATGTAAACCAATAAATAATTAAATAAACTAAATTTAATAAAGAGAGCCTATAACAAAGCAACAAAAACTAGCCAAAGATCAAAACGTTATTTAAAATATAAAGAAAACTACCCATTGTTATCTTGTTTTAATCTTATTTATCAATTAATCATACATCATTTATTTAATTACTAATCAATCAAAAAAAATTTAAAATCCAACTTTACCCTTTTAACTCAAAAGTAAATTTATTATTTGTATTCAAATTACAACAATCACATCATCAACAACAATTACAATAATTATTCCAACAAAACACATCATCGTAGTCACGGTCCTCAACGCCTTGTTTAAAACAATGCACGTAAAGAATGTCTCATCTCTTTACAAAAGAGTTGTCCTGTTTTAATAAACCCATAGTTTTTTCCTTCATCATAGTGAATAGCATCCGATCATAAACGGTACGCTTAAGGAGGAGCAAATGTAAGACCCGAATGTCACTGGGGTAAAATACGGATTTCATAAATTTATTAATGCAAATTGGATTTTAGTGGGTGTAAACAATATAAATAGTACCCTAAGTTGTAACATTTTCTTAGAAAATTCTAAAAATACTTACCCAAAAGTTCAAATCTAGTGGGAGCATTTCCCCACACTGAAACATGTTGGCTCCGCCCATGCGCTTAAGGTACGCCATCAAAGTCACTTCAAACATGTTTGTTTGGTTGTTAGAATGCTCAATCCGATCAAGAGGGATAGGATATCTTCTCATTAACAGTGCACCATGGTGGTGTTAATGAAGACGAAGAAGAAGATGTTACATGATTTTATTTTTATTGTTAAATCCTTCATATCTAACTTGAGAAAAACCCTAGTGTATGTATCAAATGGAAGATACCCTAACCCTAGGCGATCTCTATCCTAGATTAAAGACTTGTTCTTATGGATTCAGATACGCTTCCGCTTATAATTTATTCTAAATAATTCGATATGAAGGTTACAGTTATTTATGTTGATTAATTCCAACAATTGGTATCAGAGCCTCCTTCATATTGGATTATTTGAAAATTTTGTTTTTGGATTCAGAATGTGCAAGTGAATCACGTGCTTCATCTCATTGTTTGAATTAGCATTTAGTGATGGTGTACCTTTAGGTACTTGGTACTGCTTTAAGCATCTCATTTGTTTGTATATCTCTAAGAGTGAGAATTGTTTTTCCTGGAGTGGGCATTGCGTTTGACCTTATAGAAATATCTTATGGCTTAATGCTTCTTTTTGGGTTGAATAAAGTCGTACCAATATCATTACATGTTCTTGATGAATCATGTTAGCAAGTACAATGGTTTTGGTAGGGTGACGATGGAAAAGGTGAGAATGAAAACTGAAGCAGTTGCTTCTGTTTTGGGGCATAACTGGATGTTCTCCTCCGATGCTAAGTAGCTCCAAATAACTTAATATCTTTTTTTTTTAAGTTAAATATAGATATTGAGATAAAGTTATGCTTAATTACTTAATTAGAAAAGATTTTGAGATATGCAAAAGATTTGGATTTGCAAATATGGAATTTGAGATAAGATTCAGATTTGTTTCCATTTTTTTTAAAAAATGATAAACAAATAAAATTTGTATTCATATTCAATATTTGACAATAATATTTTATATATATTTTGTATATGTCTGATATTCTAAATTAGTTAATTGAAACAATATGTTGTCAAAGCAACCTTTTTTGTGTAAATTAATTAATTTAGAATATTAAGATGTTTTGTGTGTATTAATTTCATGCATTTAACAATCTGCCCAAACGAAGATTTTATTTGGCAGGAAATAAAACATGCTTGTGGTAATAAATATGTGACAATTATTATGTTTTTCACGTGAATATTAAGCCGGTCCAAAGAAACGCTTAATATTTAACAGGATCTTATTGTCAATATTTGATTACTACACCAAGAGTACCACTTACAAGTTGATTTTTTGTCCAAAGACTAAAATCAATGTTGTGCTAGGTATTTTGTGATGGGATTTTGTCATTATTTAAATCTGTAAATTAAAGTTATGTTTGTGAGCTTGTTATTTGATTTTATCTTTTGTTCTTTTTCAGTCAATACTTTTGCTGCTACAATATCTGCAAACATTAACAGTATCCCTGTGCTTAGCGGCACAAACTTTAAGGAATGTAGAGAGAACGTAATGATAGTTCTCGGTTGCATGGAACTAGACCTTGCACTTCGGATTGAGCAACCTGTTACTCTTAAGGATACATCTACCCCTTATGAAAAGAGGGAGATGGAGAAGTGGGAACGCTCAAATCGCATGAGTTTTATAATCATGAAACGTGCAATTCCAGAGTCATTCTGGGGCACTATGTCTGAAGAGGCTAATGTCAAATCGTTCCTTGCCGAACTTGAGAAACGTTTTGCAAAAAACGAAAAGGCTGAAACTAGTACTCTTTTGAGTAATCTTGTTTCAATGAGGTATAAAGACAAAGAGAACATAAGGGAGTATATTTTGGAAATGTCTCATACTGCTTCAAAACTAAAGACACTCAAGCTGGTATTACCTGAGGAACTGCTTGTGTACTTAGTTTTGATCTCACTTCCTACACAATTCAATCAGTTTAAGATCAATTATAACTGCTTAAAAGAGAAATAGACTCTTAATGAGCTCATTTCATATTGTGTGCAAGAGGAAGAGAGGATAAAACAAGATAAGACAGAAAGTGCTCATTTGGCATCGGCTTCTAAGGACAACAGGAAAAGAAAAAATAAGGAAGCTGCGGTCTGAAGACCACAGAAGAAGCAAAATAAGGAAAATAAAGTTGAAACTACGGAATCTGGTTGCTTCTTCTGTAAGGGGACTAATCACAAGAAAAGAGACTGTACCAAATACCACGCTTGGCGTGCGTAAAAGAGTATGTCTCTTGCTTTTGTTTGTTCTGAGATTAATTTAATTTCGATACCCAAAAACACTTGGTGGGTAGATTCTCATGCTACTACTCATATAAGTGTGTCTATGCAGGGTTGCCTGAGCTGTCAAAAATCGAGTTATGGTGAAAGATACATCTATGTGGGTGATGGCAAGCGGGTTGAGGCTATTGGAAAGATTAAGTTATTATTAAAGACCGGATTTTATTTAGATTTGAAAGAGACATTTGTTGTATCGTCATTTAGACGGAATTTAATTTCAGTTTCTGCATTGGACAAATTCTGTTATTGTTGTTCATTTGGAAACAATAAATTTAGTCTTTTTCAAGGTTCAAATCTTATTGGTTCTGATCTTTTATCTGGATATGATAACCTATATTTTCTTGATACAATTGTCTCATATAATGAAACCTTGTATGTAAGTTCTCGTGGTACTAAAAGAAAATTAATCAGTGAGAATTCGTTATCACTCTGGCATAAGTGTTTGGGTCATATATCCAAACAAAGAATTCAGAAACTCGTGTCAGATGGAATTCTTGATTCTCTTGATTTCTCAAATTCGGATATATGCATTGAGTGTATCAAGGGTAAAGAGACAAACAAGACTAGATTAGGTGCCGAGAGAGCTTCAGACGTTTTAGAATTGATACATTCGGATATTTGTGGGCCATTTCCTATACCCTGTAGAAATGGTCAACAATACTTTATCACATTCATAGACGATTACTCTCGTTATGGGTATCTATATCTCATCCATGAGAAGTCCCAGTCAATAGACGTGTTCAAATCATATAAGACCGAAGTTGAAAATCAATTAGGCAAAAGGATTAAAACCGTTAGATCTAACCGTGGTGGTGAATACTATGGTAGATATGATGGTTCAGGTGAACAACGTCCAGGGCCATTTGCGAAATTCCTAGAAGAGTATGGGATTGTTCTTCAATACACTATGCGAGGTAGTCCTAGCATGAATGGTGTAGCTAAGAGACGAAACCGAATATTAAAGGATATGGTGAGAAGCATGATTTGTCATACTACCTTACCAGACTCACTCTGGGGAGAAGCATTAAAAACTACAGCATATATATTTAATAGAGTTCCAACTAAAGCTACAATTCAAACCCTATATGAACTATGGACTGGGAAAAAGCCCGATATAAAGCACTTGCATATTTGGGGTTGTCCAGCTGAGACAAGGCCTTATAGACCAAATGAAAAGAAACTGGACTCTAAAACAATTAGTAGCTATTTTGTTGGATATTATGAAAGGTCAAGGGGATATAAGTTCTATGATCCCACTTCAAGAACTATTTTTGAGACGGGTAATGCCCGGTTCTTTGAGGATGTTGAGTTTGGGGGTGGGGAGATAAAGTTAGAGATTTTGTCTTTGAGGAAGAACATGTGTCTATTCCCTCAGTTATTGTTGATCATGATCAGATTGTTGTCATTCTTGATAGGGATCATGAAACAACTCCAGTTCAAGACAATCTTGATAATCTCCCTAATCAAATTCCTGATATTATTAATGAGGATCAAACTCAACAATCTCAAGAACATGAAGTGTCATTAAGAAGATGCACTAGAGAGAGAAGAAGTGCAATTTCGGAAGACTACATTGTATTTCTCCAAGAACATGAGGTAAACTTGGAAATGGTGAAAGAAATTCTTGTCTTACTCCAGGAACAAAAAACAGATTTTGAACTTGTGGAAGATGATCCAATCAACTTCCGTCAGGCTAGGAAAAGTTCTAAATCTCAAAAGTGGATTGATGCCATGAACGATGAAATTAAGTCCATGAGTGACAATGACGTTTGGGAGCTTGTCTCATTGCCCTAAGATGTAAAACTCATTGGTTGCAAATTGATATTTAAAATCAAGAAAGATTCAGAGGGCAATATCATAAGATTTAAAGCTCGTCTTGTTTTTTAAGGGCTACACTCAAAAGGAAGGCATTGACTTTAAAGAGACTTTCTCTCCGGTTTCATCGAAAGACTCTTTCAGGATAATAATGGCACTAGTGACACATTTTAATCTTGAGCTTCATAAGATGGATGTTAAAATAGCATTTCTTAATGGTGACATTGAAGAAACAATTTATATGCAGCAACGAGAAAACTTTGTTTCGGAAGATCCAAAGAAAATGGTTTGCAAATTAAAGAAATCCATGTATGAGCTCAAACAAGCTTCCCGTTAGTGGTATCACAAGTTTCATAATGTCATTCCATCTTTTGGTTTTGAACCAAATATAGCTGATGACTGTATATACCACAAGTTCACTGGGAGTAAGCATATTTTTCTGATTTTATATGTCGATGACATACTGCTTGCTAGCAACGATATAGGCTTATTGCATGAAACTAAGAGATTTCTTTCAAAGAAATTTGAAATGAAAGATCTTGGTAAGGCCTGTTTTGTATTAGGAATTCAGATACATCGAGATCGTCTCAAAGGTGTTCTCGAAATCTCACAAAAGGACTATATCGATAAGGTTCTCAAGAGATATAGCATACAGGATTGTTATCCAGGTGACACCCCTGTTGCTAAGGGAGACAAATTTAGTCTCAATCAGTGCCCAAAGAATGGTTTTGAAACAAAAGAAATAGAGAAGACACCTTATGCTTCGGCTGTAGGGAGTCTAATGTATGCTCAGGTTTGCACACGACCTGATCTAGCATACATAGTTGAGATATTAGGCAGATATCTCAGCAATCCGAAAATAGATCATTGGAAAGCAGCCAAAAGGGTCATACTGTACTTATAAAGAACAAAAGATTACATGCTCATATATCGGAGGTCGGATCAGCTTGAGATCATTAGGTATATCGACTCCGATTTTGTTGGGTGTTAGGATAGTCTGAAATCTAGATTAGGTTACATAGACATCCAATCAAGTATTATGGCTGCGAATTTTTTTGTTACTGGACTGTGCATAATGGATGGTATTAAAAGGCTACTCAGGTTATTGTGTGACAACAGGTCAACAGTCCTTTATACTAAAAACAACAACATTTTGACCAAGGCAAAAGCATATAGAGGTCAAATTTCGAGTTGTAAAAGAAAGAGTACAGAAAGGACTATTGTCCATAGAACACATTAGTACTAACTCCATGTTTGCGGATCCGCTCACTAAGGGATTGCCACCCAAAGTGTTTCATGAGCATGTTGCTCATATTGGTGTCAAATCAGTTGAGGATTATGGTTTTCAGTGGGAGTTTGTTATGTACTGTTTCTATGGTGTCAAACACATATTTGGTTGATTCAGTTTTTAAGGTTGTATTGTAAAAGAAAGAGTACAGAAAGGACAATTGTCCATAGAACACATTAGTACTAACTCCATGTTTGCGGATTCGCTCACTAAGGGATTGCCACCCAAAGTGTTTCATGAGCATGTTGCTCATATTGGTGTCAAATCAGTTGAGGATTATGGTTTTCAGTGGGAGTTTGTTATGTACTGTTTCTATGGTGTCAAACACATATTTGGTTGATTCAGTTTTTAAGGTTGTATTGTAAAAGAAAGAGTACAGAAAGGACAATTGTCCATAGAACACATTAGTACTAACTCCATGTTTGCGGATTCGCTCACTAAGGGATTGCCACCCAAAGTGTTTCATGAGCATGTTGCTCATATTGGTGTCAAATCAGTTGAGGATTATGGTTTTCAGTGGGAGTTTGTTATGTACTGTTTCTATGGTGTCAAACACATATTTGGTTGATTCAGTTTTTAAGGTTGTATCTGCAGATTTACAGTTTTAAAATTCAATGTACTCTTACAGTTTTAAGGTTGATCTCGATAAAGTTTCAGGTGGACCAGTTGGAAATAGACATTCTATTTTGGACCACACTTTATGTTATTTCAATGCTACACACCTATACTTGATCCATGTCGTTGATTATATTGATATACGTGATCATTGTTGGATCTAGTTATGTCAATATAACATAGATCTCTTTGATCCTATGTTGATATAATTGATGGATCAGATTGGTCGATGACGATTACAAGTTGATGGCATTATTGAGCTCTTAAGGTTATATTGTAACATACAATATTAAGGTTTGTGCATGTACATGAATATGTCGTCCAAGTGGGAGATTGTTGGATTAATGGACTTATATTATATGTTCATGGACAATTTACGGATTAATTATATGTTATGTGCTATCTTTCGGTTTGGCCCAAATATTAATGGTCCTACGGATATTAATATTAAGTGGGCTAATATGTCGTCTCATAAAGTATAGGGTTCAATTGTGTAGATACCTACGGGTTTGATTCTAATTGATGATGGGCTGATTAGGGTTAAGAACCACTATATATATGAAGGTTATGGTCCCCGGTTGAACATACGTTACATCTTTGTAACATCCCATCGAAAGAGAGAAACCCTAGAGTGTGTATCAACTGAAAGATACCCTAACCCTAGGCGATCTCTATTCCAAATTAAAGATTTGCTCTTATAGATTCAGGTACGTTTCCGCTTATGATTTATTCTAAATAATTCGATATGAAGGTTACAGTTATTTATGTTGATTAATTCCAACACCCATGACATATCAATCTTTCAAATTCTTCAAATTCAACGATACCAAAACGACTTTGTGTCATCGATAATGGAGTGGGTCTTTAAGTGAACGGCATCATGATCCTTATTATACGATGATTGATTCAGTGCTTGATGGTAGAAAGAAGACCGTGGTTATGGTGGTGGAGATGATGACGATGATTAGTTATGGTGAATTTGGTCGTGGTTTATGATGACAGTAAACGTGTGTGGTTGGTTTGAGATGGTGAATTAGGGTTTTCTAATTTAAAGGAGAAGAGATTCTTATTTTTTTAAAAATTAAGAAACTGATTGGTTATTTCTAAAATCATGTATGACCAATTGGTAAATAAGTTTTAAAAAAGACACTAATAGGTAATTTTCACTAAAATATAATTGAATAAAAAAATTAAAATTAAAATATCTTCCAAAACAAAATTTACACATATCAAACTGAATAAATAAATAAAAAATTTCAAAGAAAATTTGCAAAATATTAAAATCAAAAAATAAAAACAAAGCAAAATGTCTAAATTTATTTAAAAATACTTGAACAAAGTAATAGGAACTAACCAGAAATATATTATTTTTTGTGTATATAGTTACCCAAAACAATCAATTACTATATCAATAAATAAAAAATCTATATGTCATAGTTCCATATGTCAATAAATTATTTTAAAATATTTGATTATATTTTGATTTTCTATGTCGTGCGCGCTGCACTATTCAATACTCTAATATACTGTTAAATAGGATGAGTTTTTTAGGTAGAGTTTGATCGGCTAAATCATGTTATGTTGGATAAATGACTCAAATATAGAGATATATTTGGTTTTTTTAGTTGGACATGGGCCTAATGTAAGGATTTGGTTTTTAGAATGTGTTATACTCCCTTCATCCCAAATAAATTAGTATTGCGATACGTTTTATTCTTATTCTTAACGATATTAAAAGAATCTTAAATTTGACTCGGGATTAAAGTTCACAACTTAATCTATTATTAGTGTCTCATAATAATTTTGTAAAATCGACGTTTGATCTTATTAAATTAGACCTCGAAATGTGTCATGACAATTTATTTGGGACAAATTGAGTTATTATTTTTTTTATTGATTTAAATGAGTCAAGGATGATTTGTTTACACATCCATAATGGCTGTGAAATTTAATTAGCTAAATTTTTATAATATTTAATAAAAAACAATATAAAACAGGTACTAATCTAGTTTTAAAAATAGTTGACTTATTCATCATGTATATTGAGAAGTTTATACTTCGTTCAAAAGATGCAAAAATTATATGCACTAATTTTAACTATCATTAATATTTCACTACAATTTTGTAAAAAATTATTTTTTTAGTATTCTACGACACGAATAAAAAATCATATCGACATAATATCTGATCAACGATTGCATCTATATTATGATGGAAGTAATATATTAATTTTTTAATGAGCTTTGTTACTATAATGCATGACGGTTCTATTATTATATCAATATATAATATCATCATTGAAGTATTAATTTATGCTATGAATAATATTACAAGTAGAGTTTGTACAAAATAATATTTGATCGTTTTACTATATCAATCACTATACTAATTAGGATTGAAGAAGTAACACTCCCTCCCTTTCACACGAAGAGTGCAATATTTGGACTGAGACCAAAATTTTATGTAAGAGTTAAATTTTTTTGATATTTATATAGTGATAGGGTTTATTGAAGTAAAATAAAGAAAAGATAATGTGATTATTGTAACAGATAAATAACGATTTGATTTTTTTTCTTTCAAAATAAGAAAATATTAAAAAGTGGGACGATCAAGTATAATAAGAGTGTCATTTTTCGTGGGACGGAGGGAGTATTTTATTTAGAGTATAACAAACGTTATAAAAATATTGAAGTAGTACTCTTTTTGTTTCAATATATATACAATACTTTTCTTATTGGATTGTCCTAATTTTTTTTATAATCTTTACAATTTTGATAAATTTTTCACATAAAAAATATTAAAATAATTACTATCTGATATAATGTACTCGATAATCTTCTCTCGATTGATACAAAAGAAAACCCCATTATTTCTAAAAAAAAAACTATTATTATTTTTATCAAAATCAATAAAAATTCTATGCAGAATCATTTGATTGCATCTAAATCAAAAAGGATGAAGTATTATTTTTATTGTTTCGAGGGGAGAGTCAGTCAGGGATTGTAGACATTTCATGCACCCTTATTTTCATTTTTTATACATACAACATAAAAATTAAGGTTTCTTTTCCATAAAAAATAA
>LIEC01012132.1:0-17779 GCA_001925005.1 Drosera capensis
TGATAGTGTTCTTTAAGTATTTGGATTGATTTAAGAAAATTCCACTTTTTAGCTGTTGTACTTGCAGTCATAGCTTCCTCTGCATCTTGCTAAACCAAGAGATCTCTACTGCAACAGGTGTGCGTAAGTGCAAAAGCTCTACTGCACAAACTATGCAAAAGAGCAAAAGCTCTATTGCACAAAAAGTACTAAAAAGCAAGAACAGTCTGTAGAAGAGATCTCTACTGCAATGTAAGATCTCTACTGCTCAAACCTAGAAGGGCTGGAGCAGAGAACTAGTACGAGTTGATGAAAAAAATCATGAGATGCATGAGGCTAAGAATATTAAAAAGGGATTCAATGAAAGACCTTATGAAGCTCAGTATGCACCTAACTACTCAGTATGGAATAACTTTTCCAAAACAACTTGGAGAAGGCCACTGAGAAGTGGAGTAGACCACTAAGAAGCACAAGACCAAAGGTCTATTGCTTTACCTGTGGCAAACTTGGCTACAAGTCCTTTGAGTGCAGGAATTCCCACAAGAAGATAATTCAAGTGTGGATTCCAAAAGCTAACCAATGAGGACCCATATAAATGGGTACCATGTACAACCTCTCTATGTTTTCAATACAGAAAGACAAAGAGATATATGGTATCTAGACAGTGGATGCTCGGGACACATGATGGGAAACAAATCCATCCTTGAAGACTACATAAAGGAACAAGGACCTCTCGTCATATTTGGAGGAGGAAAAGCAGGTACAACTAAAGATTATGGAACTCTTGGTACAGGTTTCTTAATCTTTGGAGATGTTGCTTATGTTAAAGGCTTAGAATATATAACTTGCTATCTATTAGTCAATGGTGTGATAAAAATTATGATGTATCATTCACTAATGAGACATGTCAAGGATAAAGTCACATAAGAAGTCAAATTACTAGGAGTTAGAAAAGGAAATATTTATGAAGTAGACTTTGACTAATCACAATCAGAACAAATAACATATTTTTATACTAAAGAAGCTCAAGACATAAACTGGCTATGACATAAAAGATTAACTCATCTTAATTTCAAAATTATAGCTAGATTGTCTTCAGAAAACCTAACAAGAGGACTTCCACAAATAAAGTTTAAAAAGGATAAACTTTACAAATCATGCCAAGAAGGAAGGCAGACTAGGGCTAATTTTTAACCTCTAAACTCATCAGAATCAACTAGGATTCTGTAATTATTACATATGGATCTCTTTGGTCCAGTTGAGATAGAAAGCTTAAACAGGAAGAAGTATACTCTAGTTATAGTAGATGATTACTCTAGATACACATGAGTAATGTTTCTACATAAAAAAAGTGAAACTTGCAGTCTGCTAAGTAGATTCCTAAGTCAAATTCAGAATGAGAAAGGCTTAGAAGTAATCACGATAAAAAGTGATCATGGTATTGAATTTGATCAAACAGGAGTAGATGACTACTGCAATGATCATGGAATCAGGCATAACTTTTCACCACCTAGAACACTTCAACAAAAATGGTGTAGCTGAAAGAAAAAATTGAACTCTTATGGAAGCAACTAAGATAATGCTTGCTTATGCAAGCCTACCTAAAAGCTTCTGGGCAGAAGCAATAAATACTGCGTGCTATGTTCAAAACAGATGCATCATACACAAATTGCATAAGAAGACCCCTTATGAACTATGAAACCAAGTGTCAAGTATTTTCATGTCTTTGGATGTAAATGGTATATACATAACAATGATAAGAATTATCTAGGGAAATTTGATCCTAAGATAGATGAGGGAACTTTCTTAGGGTATTCAAAAAATAGCAAATTCTTTAGAGTGTACAATAAAAGAACACAAACGGTTGAGGAGTAAGTTGACATATCATTTGAGGAATCAGAAACATTCATGAGAAATGCTAATGTTTTTGAAGAGGAATATGCATGTTATGAACAGGCTGCAAAAGAGGTCATTAAAACTACAGACAAGGAAGAGTCGTCTGTAGAAAATAACAATGCAGTAGAGACAGAAGAACAAACGCAACAAAACCAACTGGAAACTAATGAACAAGATAAAAGAAGATGAATTAAGGCACACACATAGGATGACATCATTTGAGATAAGGATGCACCTATGTAGGCTAGAAGGGCAACAAATGGAGAATGCATGTCTGGATGCTTTATATCAAAAATAGAACCTAAGACAATAAGTAAAGCCTTAAATGATCCAAACTGGATAGAAACAATGCAAGAAGAACTAAATAAGTTATGGTATCTAACCAGAAGACCAAGAAATTATCCAGTGGTTGGCTACAAATGGGTATTTAAAAATAAATCTGATGATAATGGAACATTCATTAGAAACAAAGCTAGACTAGTTGCAAAAGGCTACTCATAAGAAGAAGATATCAACTTTGATGAGACCCTTGCCCCTTTAGAAAGACTAGAAGCCATAAGAATGTTCCTTGTCTGTGCTGCATATCAAGGTTTTAAAGTCTACCAAATGGATATAAAGAGTGCCTATCTAAATGGAAAGCTGCAAGAGGAAGTTTATGTTGAACAACCTCTTGGCTTTAAAGACTCTGAACATCCAGGATATGTATACAGGTTAGACAAGGAATTATATGGATTAAAACAAGCACCAAAGGCATGGTATGAAACCCTCTCAACATTTCTATGTGAAAATAAATTTAAGAGAGGAAAAGTAGATACCACATTATTCTCAAAAAGCATAAGGAATACATATTGTTAGTGCAAATTTATATTGATGACATTATATTTGGTTGCACTAATGACAAACTTTGTCAACGATTTGTAGAACTAATGAAATCTGAATTTCAAATGAGCTTAATGTGGGAATTAAAATACTTCCTAGGTCTTCAGGTACAATAGTTAGAAAGTGGAATCTTTCTGAACCAATAACAGTACCTAAAGAACACAACTAAAAAGTATGGTTTAGAAAATCTAGTTATATGAAAAGCCCCATGAGTACATCAGTTAAAATAGATAAAGATACACATGGAAAGAAGATAAATAAAACCATGTACAGGGGAGTAATAGGGTCATTGTTATACCTTACTGCAAACATACCAGACATTCAATATTCAGTTTGTGTCTGTGCAAGGTATCAATCTGATCCCAAGGAATCCCACTACAGTGCAGTAAAGAGAATCCTGAGATATCTCAAGGATACTCCAAACCTTGGTGTATGGTATCCTAGGGAATCAGATTTTACACTTATAGGTTTTTTAGATGCAGATTTTGAAGGTTGTAAAGTTGACAGGAAAAATACAAGTGGTTCATGTCAATTCATTAGTGCAAGACTGATCTCTTGGTTTAGCAAGATGCAGACTACGGTGTCAACCTTTATTGAAGAAGCATAATACATTGCTGTAGGAAGCTATGTTGCACAAAAATACTATGGATGAGATCACAGCTTGCAAACTATGGTATTTTGAGACAACATATCTGCTATGGCGATTTCAGAAAATCTAATTTTTTATTCAAGAACCAAGCACATTGATGTCAGATATCACTTTATCAGAGATCATATGTAGAAAGGTCATATTAAGTTGGAGTACATTCCAACAGAAAAACAAATTACAGAAATTTTTATAAAACCTCTCGATAAGAGCAAGTTTATTCAATTTCGTGGAGAATTGGGTATACTTGATTTAAAATAATAAAAATGACCAAAATGTTTTACTGCTCTAGTGCACATGTAGAAAGCAGACAGGCATTATTTGTGTGAAATGCAGACTAGCATTATTACTCTACTGCTCTACTGCTTGGTTCACAAGTGGAAAGCAGACTAGAAGTAATATTGCTTTGCTACATCTATTTTAGGAAAAGAATCTTAAACGTTACAAAAGTGTTTTCCTAAATTAACGTAATGGTCAAAACATGACTGACGATGCGTAACGGCTAGAAAACACTGTCAACGGTCATAATTTTCAAACGAGTATAAAAATTGAAAATTTTCAATTAGGCAATCGCTTTACTCTCTAATATTCTCTCTCTCTCTCTCTCTCTCTCTCTCTCTCTCTCTAAAAGCGCTCTAATTCTATCTCTAAACTCACGAGCACTCTACTCCGTGAAATTCTCTATGGTATCAGCTTGCCAAAGCTGTACAAGCAAAGCAGCCATTGTTTGGAAGTATAATCATCATCCTTCTCAAATAGAAATTGAAGCTATCTGACAAAGAAGGGAGGCCATGGACGCTGGCCAAACAGATTGATGTCAAGAAAATAGGCAAGTAGCCTATTGGACTAACAAAGAAGACTAAAGCACTACAAACCATTGTAAAACCTACAGACCATCCACCAAATTCTACAGAAGTGCAGACAAGAAGAAAGGCTATGCAGATCACTTCGACAGTGCAGACGAGATCAGCAGTAAAGCAGACCAAGAAAATACCAGTCAGTAAAGCCCAACCAACCAAGAAGAAGCAGCAAAGAGTGACAAGAAAAAAACTCCTAATGTAGACCTCGGACGAGGAAACCATTTCGGATCACCTCGCTGGAGAGCCAACTAACATAGAGGTGGAAACACAACCTACAGAAGTGCAGACTGGCCACATTGATGAGCCCTCGTTCTCAAAAAGACCACCAAAAGAACCAGAACTAGCTGCACTCCATGATGCCAATGTGGCATTGAAGTTCTTGAAGGCTAGAGTAGATGAGAATCTTCGTAGCCTAATCTTGGAAGCCCAAAAGAGTTTTCAAGAGATTAGGGAAGGACCCCGAGCTTAGTTGAGACAAAAGCTTGCTGCCAAAGGATACACAAGGGATGAGATAAGGGAAATAAAAGTCAATCTCATCGCCTTGCAGACTGAACTAGATCAAGACATCTCTGCTAAACCCTCTCTAACAATCAGAACTACTATAATAGAGCCAACAACAACAACAATCATTCCCTTCACAAGCATTAGAATGGATACATCGATGATTGCAGAAGATCAACCAACTACTGTAACAGAAGTATGGACAACTACAGCAACATTAACAGAGATGAGGCCTTCTCAAGAAACGGTCATAGACATTGTTCTGTAGATGGTCTGAGCTGTAAAAGAAAGAGCTCAACTACAAATAGCTAGAACCTCTTAACTACTTAACCTCTCTTCGAAGCCTGATCTTGGAAGCTCAAAAGAGTTTTCAAGAGGCTAGGGAAGGACCCCGAGCTCAGTTGAGACAAAAGCTTGCTGCCGAAGGATACACAAGGGACGAGATAAGGGAAATAAAAGTCAATCTCATAGCCTTGTAGACTGAACTAGATCAAGACATCTCTGTTAAACCCTCCCTAACAATGAGAACTACTACAATAGAGGCAACAACAACAACAATCGTTCCCTTCATAGGCATTAGAATGGATACATCGATGCTTGCATAAGATCAACCAACTATTGTAACAGAAGTATGGACAACTACAACAACAATAACAGAGATGAGGCCTTCTCCAGAAAAGGTCATAGACATAGTTCTATAGAAGGTCCGAGCTGTAAAAAAAGAGCTCAACTGCAAAATAGCTAGAACCTCATTACTACTTAACCTCTCTTCGAAGCCTGATCTTGGAAGCTCAAAAGTGTTTTCAAGAGACTAGGGAAGGACCCCGAGCTCAGTTGAGACAAAAGCTTGCTGCCGAAGGATACACAAGGGATGAGATTAGGGAAATAAAAGTCAATCTCATAGCCTTGCAGACTGAACTAGATCAAGATATCTCTGCTAAACCCTACCTAATAATCAGAGCCAACAACAACAGCAATCGTTCCCTTTAGAAAAATTAGAATGGATACATCGATGATTACAGAAGATCAACCAACTACTGAAACAGAAGTATGGATAACTACAACAACAACAACAATAGAGGTGATGCCTTCTCCAGAAAAGGTCATAGACATAGTTCTGCAGACGATCCGAGCTAGAACCTTTCAACTACTTAGCAACGGGAAGCAAGCTGAGATACAACAGAAGGAATAAAGGGAAGGCATGATTAAGGAGTTTGTGACACAGTACAAATTGCCAATGAAAAGGCCAACAAGAATTGGACGGACAATAAGAGCTTCCAGACCAAAACTGATTCCCTCAGGACCAAAGGCCTTGTACAAAATTAATCTAGGCAAATCACAAACATTAATTGGAGAAACTGATGGGAGGTCAGCAGAACAACAAGGCTCAAGGAACCTTATATTTTGTTCAATGGGTTGAATTCAAGGACTTCACCTTGAAGACTACCAGACACAAGCACGCACTACTCAGGCCCATTGAGTTTGTGAATACACCAACAGTTGAGGCAGAGCTAAAGAAGCTTTTAGCTAAACATGTCCAAGCTACAACTAAGGAGATATATGACTATCACTCAAGACCAATGTATGGAGAACAACGACCATAAGGTGATGACGGTGATTAGCCACAACCAGACACTCAAGACGATGATGACAAAATCATTGATCAGATTGCTGAAGGAGTACATGTGCAGACTATAGCAGCCGAGATAATAGCAACGGAGTCTCCTGTAGTAGAATCAGCAGCTGAGGAACCTGCAGCAGAAGAACGTACAAAAGAAGAAGAAGTTGAGTCATCTACTAAAAGACGTGAAGTTGACAAAGGATATGAAGTGGAAACATCCATAGAGGAAGCTACAGCTGAGTCTCAAGCAGAAGAATATACAGCAGAAGAATCTGTAATAAAGACACAAGTAGTAATCGCACTTGCAATTGAAAGACAAGCAACTGACGAACAAGCAGCTGAGGTTCAAAAAGGAGAACTGGCAAATGAACTACCTGCAGTCGAGGAACCAACAGAACTACTTGCAGCTGAAGACCAAGCAACAGACATTCATGTCCAAACTGCAACTGAGATAGAAATAACTCACACTATAGCCGAGGCAAGTCCTTTAAAAGATGCAGAAGAGCCAATACAACCAACACATGTACAAGCTACAGCAGGATTCACTCCTTCTCAAGACGATGTTCAGAACATACTAAACATTCTGTTTATGCCAGCTTCCTCGTATGGATTGACGCAAATGGCAACAGATCCACCATCGAAGTATAAGTACTTATGCACATTGGGACCTTTGCAACTCAGATGACACTAGCTCATATGACACCAACAGTAATAGAAAATCTAAAGAAGGCATTCGACACAAGGGGTTCTTGATCAAATACAACGGGCAAAGGCTTGAATCTTCAATAATACCACATGAACCACATGAACTCATCAAATCTCAATAAATTCAGAGGCCAACACAAGGCTGATCTATGAAAGCTTCACACTGCAGTACAGACTATCCAACAACTCACAGAACACATTCGCAATAATGATACAAGGATGGGACTGTTAGAACCATAACTCCAAGTGGTTCAGAAGAAGGTATTCTCTGAACTCAAAAGCATACACACTACCATTAAAGCTTTACCTTCTACCATCAATGCTAACAAAAAGAGGAAGAAGCCATATGCAGCAAAGCAACAAAGGACCTCAAGGACTGTAGCAGATCAACAAACAACTCTAAGAAAACCAGCTGCAACTCAGGTGGAGAACCAGTCTGCAGTAAAGCGAAGACAGACTTCAGAGATAGAAGAAGAATGGTCTGTAAAAAGATCCAGACATAAAAAAGAGCATACCTCAAGGCACAAGATCATAGGGGAGAAATCTTATGAAGAACGCAAATGACATCAACATCACGGAGATTCAGAAGATAGGACTCCCAAGCGCAATAGACTATCAGAAGAAGAACACAAGAGTGAGCGCAAGAAAGGAAAAGAGCACCAACGTAAGGTTAAATACCTCTACTACTCTTTTGGTTAATTTTTGTTTACCAAACAATGTAACTAAGTAGTTAGAAAGGTTGTAAACTTATTATTTTACTTAGGAGTTTTGTTAGCATCAATTTAGGGGAAGATTGATAGGATTGTGCAATCCCTTTATTTGTATAGAAATTGACGGAACAAAACTCATAAGTATTAGCCATGATATTGTTAGTGTGCTTAGGCTAGAAATGAAGTAGATAATTGCAGTCTAGGTCAGATGCTGGTGAGCAGACAGCTATAGATGATGAGCATCATCTGGGCCACCAGATGTCGACTACTACAGAGCTTTTTTGCTAAGCAACGAAGACATACATGGCCAATAAAAGACCTAAAAATGCTTCAGGAAATAGGATTGGGTTTGCATACAAGGACCAACACATAATGCATTAATATGCAGTAGATTTGGGCATAGATGAGGTTGCCGTAGGGAGTGGTGTAGACGAGGTCTCACAGTACAGTATGAAGACTAAGGTGCAATAGACTGGGTGCAGCAGAGATGTTGGGTCAAAGGTCTGGAGACAGTCAAGAAAAGATTTAGGTTACAGTTCAAACAAGTACAAGAAATCCGAAGTTAGTGGACTGCCAGCATCAGAAATAAGATAGTGGGGGCACGAGTGACAAAAGGTCACATCAGATACAGTACTCTGTCTAGGGTTCGTTCCTTGAGCCTATAAAAGGGAACCATTGATTCTCATTGAAGTAAAACTGTGGAATAAGATTGAAAGGCAAATGTGGAAAACAATCTGTAGGGTTTGAGTTTCAACCCAGAGGGGGGTGAATAGGTTGCACAAGACTTTAGTGGTCTTTTTCTGTGGAATAATGATATTGTGTAGACTAGTATTGTGTGCAGACTAATCAGGTAGTCTGCAGATGATACTATCTAATCTGCACTATCTAGTCTACAGTTTCAATGCACTGTTCCTGGCAGTCCACTCATGTCCTCCACTATCTCGTTCCTGATGCTGGTAGTCCACTACCACATAATCCGTGTCGTTGCTACTTTAACTTAAATCCTTGCTTGATTGACTTGCTTGACTGACTTCATACCTCTGACCCTACCATGGCAATCACCTCTACTGCAACTCCTGGTCTGCACACAGTCTCTATCACAACCCTAGTCTGCATCCCATACTGTAACCCTAGTCTGCACCTAGTTTCTCTTGCAACCCTTGTCTGCACTCAGATCTGACTCAGTTTATGCCTTGCCATGTTGGTCCTCGTCTACAAGCTCAGTCCTTTATCCTGAAGCCTTTGAGTTCCTTTGTTGCTTATGAATGCACTTGTTGTTTATCCAAAGTCCTCCGTAGTAATCTGCATGTGGTGGCTTGCACGATCCGTATACATCTGCAACCGTCTGCTCACTGGAATCTGACCTAGACTGCAACTACCTACTTGACTTCTAGCATAAACACAGTAACTACATTATAAGTATTACATCTAAGTTTTTTTACATCAATTTCTATACAAATGGAGGGATTTCACATTCCTATCAATCTCCCCATAAATTGATGCTAACAAAAACTCCTAAGTAATACAACAAGTTTTCGAATTTCTTACAAACTTTATACATTCTGTTGAACCTTGATACTAGCATAACAAGATTAATAGATCAAACTTAGTATTACCTTTGATGCTCTTTTCCTTTGCTTCGCTTGTATCTTCTTTCCTTTTCACTTTCTCTGCTGCGTTTCCGATGTCTTTCCTCTGACTCCTTTCTGATGCGTTCTCTTTGTTCCTTATAAGATTCTTCCCTATGATGCATAGACCTCTTCTGCTCCTTCCCCTGTTCAGAGTAGCTTTTCCTTTTGACAAAAGCAGATTTCTCCCCCTGAGTCTGCTGTCCCTCGTCTGCAGGTTATTTCTCCCCCTTTTTGTTAGTATCGAGGGTATAGGTTAGTGTTTCAAGAGCCGTTCTGACACCCTTGAGTTCAGAAAAGATATTTTTCTGAACAACCTGTAATTTGGTTTCAAGAAGACCAAATTTGATGTCATTGATGCGCATATGCTCATCAATCTATTACTTGGTGGTCTGCATTGTGGCATTGAGCTTGCGTAGTGAAGTAGACTGTTGCTCCTTGAATTTTCTGAAATTTGAGGTGTGGATTCGTTGATTGTGAAGATTCACTAATCTATTTTGCTTCATCTGATAAATGACTCCGGCTGCTAGATTTCTTAGAGTCTCTCCAAAGTTATCAAATGTGATTTTCTGAGTTCCTTTTCTGCTGTAAGGTCTGCTACAATTGGCTCCAAAACTTCTAGGAAATCATGAAAGGCAGCTCTGATCCATGAGTGCATTCCATAAATCTCTTGATCAAGCTGGCATATTCGGTACTGTGTTGTGTCTTCTGAGGTTGAAGAGGGAATTCTTTCACCTTGCTCATGTGGTTGGACAGAGAGGACTTTAACTTCATGTTCTTCAAAGGCTTTCTTGAGGTCTTTAATTACTGTTGGAGTCATTTTGGCAGCTGAGGTATCATTGTATATAGGCTCCAGAACTGCAAAGGGTACATGTGGTTCCATTTGAGCTAAACCAAAAGCACATGGCGGAGTAAAGACTACGTGTTCAATATCTCTAGATGGAGTTACTTG
This sequence comes from Drosera capensis, assembly GCA_001925005.1. Classification (NCBI taxonomy): domain Eukaryota; kingdom Viridiplantae; phylum Streptophyta; class Magnoliopsida; order Caryophyllales; family Droseraceae; genus Drosera; species Drosera capensis. The sequence continues at coordinate 10,378 of LIEC01012132.1, forward strand.
ATGTTCCTCTGCTGCAACCAAAATGGCCTCGTCTGCATCAGTTGTCTCATCTGCAGGGGTAATGAACTCGTCTGCATGTGTTGGGACTTCGACGGATGTAACCTTATCTGCAAGTAAGTCTTCTTCAAAATCAGGATATTCTTTTGTTGGTTGTTGAGTGACTTGCCCCTCGTCTCCTTGCTTATCAAAGGGTTCTCCTGCTACAAGAGCGATGATCAATGGTGTTTCCGTAATAGATTCTTCAGTTGAGTACTCGGAATGACCTTCTTCTTCTGTTTGAAGTGTAAATGGTTCTGCTGGAGTGGTAGCTGGAGAAGCATCTCACTTGGCAGCAGATGTCTCGTCTGCAATAACCTCGTTTGCAGGAGTTGTTTTTCCATTGGTTCTTCAATTGAAGGAACATTTCTTTCAGCTGCAGACGTATCTTCCACAACTTCATCTGCTGCATGAATCTCCTTTACTGCAGGAGGTTCTTCAGTTTTTTCTGCTTTAGTTTGCTGTATTTGCACTCCTTCGGTAGCTACTTGATCTATGATATCATCTTCATCATAATGAGGGTCTTGTTGAGGTGGATATCCTCCATGATCATCTCCATTGTCACCTGCTGGTTGATGCTCTCCCAGATCAGGTCGAGTGAGGTATTCATTTTCTCTGGTGATAAGATACAGCTGAGCATTTGATATGATATCTTCATCATCAGAGTCTGTGTAACTCCATGTCTTTATTGCATAAGCTTTGCCTCTTTCCTTTTTTCTAGAGGTGACTATGTTGTGGTCCTTCTTGAACTTTGGTGCAGACGAATCTTGTGTTGGTAGTCGGCAGTTTGCAGCAAAGTGCTTTAGTCTGCCACTATTATAGCAGACTTCCTTTTCTGCATCGTTGGTTTTTGAGGGGAAGTTCTTTTTGAAAGTTCGTTTCTTGAATAGTTTCTTGAACTTCTTTCCTATCAATGCCAGTTCTTCAGATAGACCTTGTTCATTTGCAGATGAGGTGTCACTGGTCTCCTCCTCTGTCATGGATTTCAAAACTCTTTCCTGAGCTTTGAAGCCCAAGGTCTTCTTTCTTGCATCATCAATTTGCTTCTTTTGCTCAACTTCAAGATTGTAGGTATGCAAGACACCACATAGTTAAGCCAAGGACATCTTTGTTAGATCTTTGGATTCTCTTATGACTGTGGTCTTTGTGCTCCAGATTTCTCTACGAGATCTCACAAACTTTAGATTGACTTTCTTAGTTTCAAAAGTCTTTCCCAAAGTTTTGAGATTGTTGATGAGAACATTGAACCTTTCATAGAAGGTAGTCAAATTCTCATCAGATCTCATTGAGATCAATTCATATTGTTGCATAAGGATATCCTTTTTGTTTTCTCTGATCTCATTGGTTCCCTCATTTCTTAGCAGTAGAACCTCCCATGCTTTCTTTGCTATGGTCGTATGAATCACTATCTCAAACATGTTATCATCAAGAGATTTGAATATGACATCATTTGGAGCTTTTCTAACAACCATTTCTAGATCCCAGTCCTCTCTAGACCAGAGGGATTTTGATCTTGGTACTTCTCTCATTAGATCCTTTGGATCTGGCATCATTTGAACATGAGGTCTTTCCAGGACAATGTCTTGCATTCTTTCATCTATTGAGTTTAGATGTGCAAGCATTCTCATATTCCAGTGGTTGAACTTATCGAAGGAGCATGTTGGAGGTTCTCCACTGTTAGAACATTTGGGAAACTTTGGTGGTGCCATTATTCTTCACAGAAACAAAACTGTTAGTAACTTCTTTGCAAATAATGACCTTTTTCTTTCCACAAACTGTTAAGTGTGGAAAGTCAGGCTCTGATATCAATTGTAAGGTCCAAGTTTCAACCTAGAGGGGGGTGAATAGGTTGTTTCAAAAATTTATTCAAACTTTTAATACGGAATACTAGTTCTTTGCAGACCACTGTTCTATGCAGACTACTTAGGTAGTCTCTAGATAACAGTTGGTGATCTGCAGCAGAGAGTTCAAACTCCTTGAGTTTATCTTTGTTTCACTCTGATGATTTGTTTTTAACAGTTCTAAATATAAATGCAGTAAAGGCAAGTAATAGAAACAATATTTATACTGGTTCAGACAATCGATATCAAATGATAATCGAGATCATAGTTTAGTCTTCTCTTGGTGACCAATGTAGTCAAGCCAAGAGGTGAGTATCACTGTCTCCTTGTATGAGCTTATAAGAAACTTCTTTTTAGAAGTTATCTAACTTATACAAAAGATAAAAAACCTAGATCCTTTGCCCAGATCCAAACTTTGGACTCTGCTACAAGTTTAGTTCTTCTACAAACTAGTGACACCCTCTTCACTGTATCTTCACGTTTTAGCTTTCTTGAGTAATCTTTGAATTTCTGATTGTTTTGCACTATTTACCTTTCAATCCTTATTCAACATAAATAATTGAGTTTTCAAAACGGTTTTCCTTAAATCACGCAACGGTTAAAATAATTGAAAATCACTTTACACTCTCATATACTCTCTCGCTCTAAAACGCTCTCACTCTCTTTCTCTCTCTAATCTCAAAGCCCTCTACTGCATAAAGAACTGAAAAACCCTAAATCTTAATTCTTTCAATACTCAAGACTTTCATCATATAACTCTTCGAAAATGGCCAACACTCCTTCTAATGTTTTAAAAAAGAACACAAAATCAGAGGAGCAATCTAACCCATCAAGGAGAGTCGAGCTCAAAACTAGTGTTGTGTTCGATTTCAATACTTTGCGAGATGAATATGATGAAGTAAAGGAAGTTGTTGATCTGATCCAAGAAGCAGGACTCAAGTACTTCTGCGAACGTACAAGCAAAATCTATGACGATGAAGTACTTGCTTTCATCGAAAAGGCAAAAGTAACAGACAATTTGTAACTGATTTCTTACACTACTTCAAAGAAAGTTGCAATCTACATCAAGGCAGATGATTTTGCTTAGTTTTTCAACTTACCAAATGAAGGGTCGAGGATCATTCCACCTGTCATAGTGACAACATGAAGACATGCCATGCTAGCCGAAGAGAGGTGAAATGAAGGAATAGGGACCATGAAGAAGTTCTTATCTAAACAGCACAAGATACTTGCAAATATTGTCAAGAAGGTCATTCTTTCCAGAGAATTCAGCAAAGATCATATTACCACTGGTCAATAAGAAATCATGTGTACGATCCTCACAAAATAGGAAGTCAATTGGGCAAGATTGCTCGTGCATCACCTTGCAAAAGCTGTGTAATCAAAGCAACCACTATTTGGAAGGATTATCAGTATCTTTCTCAAAAAGAAATTGAAGCTTTCTGAAAAGGAAGGGAGGCCATGGGTGGTGGCCAAACAAATAGATGTCAAGCAAATAGACAAGCAGCCTATTGGACTTATAAAGAAGACTGTAGCTGTGTAGACTATCGTCAAACCTGCAGAATGTTCACAACCGTCTCTAGGTGTGCGGAGCAAAAGGAAGTCTGCAGACCAAGACGCAAAAGCAGCAATGGAGACCACTACAGCAATGCCAAGGACAAGAAGACAGCAAGTCAGCAAAGATCAACCAGCCAAGTTGAAGAAGCTCAGGGAAGCTAAGAAGAAACACGTTATGCAGACAATAGATGAGGAGATAATCTCAGATCTTGCAGTTGCAGAGTCAACTGAGATGGAGGTAGATACACAATCTGCCCTAGTGCAGACCAGGCCAATTCCTAAACCCTCGTAATCAAAGACTCTACCACCAAAAGCACCTGAATTATCCGCACTTCCTGATGCCAATGTGGCATTGGAATTTCTTAAGGCCGGAGGAGACGAGAACCTAAAAAATCTAATCTTGGAAACCCGAAGGAATTACCAAGATGTTAGGGAAGGACCTCGAGCTCAACTAAGAAAGAACTTACTGAAAAATGGCTCTCAGAGGTTGAGATAAAGCAAATAGAAGTAGATCTCAATGAATTACAGTAGCCAGGACTCCCTCGGCCCACCTCTGTTGCAAGGTCACTCATAATTGGGCCAACTTCAAAAGAGGCAACCACAACAGTAGTCATTCCAATCTCAAGAATTGGAATGGATTTGTCCACAGTTGGAGAAGACCGTCCATCTACTGTAGCTGAGGTATGGTCAACTACAATAACTAAAGTAAGACCTACAAGACCTTCTCTAGAAAAGGTCATTGAAGCAGTTCAACAACACACTATTTCAACCTATCATTTACTAGGCCAATCGCCACAAGTAGAGATGCAGAAGAAGGCAAAAGCAGAAGAAATGATACAAGAGTTTGTGAAGTAGCACAAACTACCTATTAAAAAACCTACAAAACCCTTAAGATTTTCCATACCAAAGTTGATCCCACAAGGACTAAGAACTTTGTACACAATCAATCTAGATAAGTCACAAACACTTATTAGAGAGAATGATGGAATGACACCAGGATAAGTTCATCAATTAATTGAACAGCAGAAGAAGGAAGCAAACAGATCAACAAGACCAAAGAAACCATACATTCTATTCAGTGGAGCTCTTAAACTGAAGGACTCCACCTTGAATACAAGAAGACACAAGCAGGCACAATTCAAACATATTGAGTCGTGCATACTCCTGAAGTAGAAGCCGAGCTAAAATGTATTTTAGCCAAGTATGTTCAATTTGCTACTTAGGAGATATACGATTATCTAGCAAGACCTGAAGTGGGAGAACATCAGCCATGAGGTGATGATGGCAATGATGGTGGTGATCAACAATATCCTGATACATAGTAGTCGAGACCACTTCTATAGAATCTCTTGCAGTAGAATCCAAAACTGATGAACCTGAAGTTGAGGAACATGTAGATGAATCATCTGCAACAAAGTCCTCTGCAGTAGAACAAGAAGCTGGTAAAGGACATAAAGAGGCACCAATTGTAGAAGAAACCACAGTAGGACCTATAGTAGAAGAAACTACAGAAAATCAACAAACTGAGTCTTTAGGAGAGGAACCAGCAGCAGAGAAGACACAAAAAGAAGAAGCTAGAGTTCAAACAACTGAACAAACTACAAAAGAACTTCCTGATGTCGAATCCGAAGAACAAACCACCGAGGAACTCCCTGAAGTTGAGGAACAAGCAGAGAAACTACCCATAGTTGAAGGTCTAACAATAGTTACATCCACAACAGACTGGGGTGCATCATTAATTCATATTGTAGGTGAGAAAAAGGATGCAGACGACTTCATACAAGGTGCAGCTGAGGCAGAGCAATTAACTCCAATGCATCTAGCCTCACAAAGTCTGTCGAATCTATTATTTACACCATCTTCCTCGTTTGGAAAGGTGGAAACACAAGCAGATTCGCCCTCTATAGGACATACACAAGGAATACCAAGCAGCAGTACATCAGAAACATAGACAACTCCTCCATCTGCAGTCAAGACACCGAAGGATGGATTTGATGATGACATTCAAATCATATTAGTTCAACCAAGACCGTTTGTAGAAAGGATACACTCCTCACCCTCATAGGAAACTACAGGAGACAGAATAGGAAGAATAGATCAAGAAATATACAATATGCGCAAATGGAACAATGAAGGACTTCATGAGCTTCTCGAAACCCTACAGCCAATAGCAGAAGAATTTGAACATGAAAGGAAAACCAAAACCCAAGGATTCAAAGACCTTCAGACTTCACTTGAGAAGTTGACAGTAGGAGTCATTGACCAAATGGAAAGAGCCAATGTCCTTCACCTTCAATAATACAGATTGAGCTCTTCCAACCTCAACAAATTCAAAAGCCAACATACAGGTGACCTGCAAAAGTTGAACAAGGCTCTGCAGACCAAACAACAACAACTTAATGAGACCATTCGCATCAATGACACCAAATTTGGACTGCTTAAAACAAAACTACAAATAGTTCAGAAGAACATACTCTCTGAACTCAATGCTGTGAGAACTACCCTCGATGAACTCACCTCCACCCTGAATGCTAACAAAAAGGGGAAGAAGACTGCAGAAGAGCCACAGTGGACTCCCAGGACTACTACAATAGAGCAGTAGAGGATCCCATCTGAGACTCAGGGGGAGAATTCTTCTGCAACAAAGAGAAGACATACCTTTGAAAAAGAAAAAAAAAGGTCTATAAAGGGACGAAGGCATCATGGGGAGCAGTCTCATGAAGAAAACAGACGACACCACAGAGAATCAGAAGACAGATCTCACAATAATAGAAAAGAATCAAAAAAGGAACAAAGGCATCAGTGCAGCAAGGGAAAGGAGCATCAAAGGTAAGGGTAAACATTTTACTGCTCTTTCTTTCTTTTTGTTTTGGAAACGATGTAATCAAGTTGTAAGAAAAGTTGTAATCTTGTTGTTTTAGATAGGAGTTTTGTTAGTATCAATTTGGGGGGAGATTGATAGGAATGTGCAATCCCTCCAATTGTATAGAAATTGATAGAACAAAACTAAGATGAATTAGTCACATTGTAGATAGTATATTTAGGTGATAGCATGCATAATGATCATATTATTTATGTATTCTTCCCACTTCTTTGAGATAAATTGAAGCATACTTGATTGATTTTATCTATATTTTGTTTTAAAGGATATCAAATGAAGAAGTTAGACAAAAGGAGCTAAAAAGAAGCTATAAAGTACAAAAGGATAAGCTTTCCATCACAAAGCCGGCAGCCAAAGTCCACATGTGTAGAATTTTTATGATTTTCCCTTTATGCCCTTGTAACCTAGATTCCCCCATATAAAAAGCACTAGAGGGCCTTTTTAGAAAGGGGGAAAAAGGCTGAGAGCTGTGGAGGTGGCTGCGGCTGAGGGAAAATTCAAGATTCAAAACAAAGAGAGCTTTGGAAAAAGGCAGGAGCTGTGGAGGCGGCGAAGGAGAATTTTGAGCTTCAAAACAAGAAAGCTTTAGAAAGGCTGAGAGCAATTCCAGTAAGCTTTGAAAAGGCTGAGAGCAATTCCAGCAAGCTTTGTATTGGCTGAGGCGAATTCCAACAAGCTTTGGAAAGGTTGAGGCATATTTTAGTAGGCTCTAGAAAGGCTGAGGGCGATTTTCAGTAGGCTCTAGAAAAGGTTGAGGGCGATTTTCAATAAGCTCTGGAAAAAGGCTGACGGTGATTTTAGTAAGCTCTGGAAAAGGCTGAGGGTAAGTTTTGGTAGTTTCAACCCCTCCTTTGTCAAGAATACATAACTAAACCTCAATCTAGTTGAAGATTGTCTCATATTTTGACTCTTCTATGTATCGTGAGATCCATTAGTTCGTATATTTCATGGTTCTTGAATATCTAGGTATTCTCCATGTGTTCTTGTTATCATTTCTTTGACGTATTGAATGATAGAGGTATTGTTTGATTCTCAAAGTTATGTAGAACCATTTAGAACCTCATATACGTAATCGTTTGAATGATTC
>LIEC01012133.1:0-17220 GCA_001925005.1 Drosera capensis
TGTGATTAAACCCAACAATCATTTTTATCTGTTTCATGCTCCTCACAAACCTTCTGGACTTGATTACCGTAATTACCACGCTTTTGATCGTGTAGGCACAAAACAAGGCTGCATATTGGGCAGTTGGTGAAAGATACATCATCCAAACTTAAGCAAGCAAGTGAGACAGATCATCGTGCTGATGTTAGTGTAAGTGCACAGTGATTTCATGGTGCAAAGATTTGTAAAGCATGAGAAGTATAAACTGTTGCAAGAATTGATACTGGCATTATTGCTAGAATTAAAATCATACTCGGATGCGATGGATTGACTATATGACCTAGTTATATGTTATCGATGATTAAATATGCAGTGACCATAATAAAGGGTTTGTTTGATCATCTTTTTAGGGGTTGGATTGTGGTATGTTAGGCACAATGATGCTTGTTGTACCATAAGCGAATTATTTGGAGGCTTCAGTTAGCGATCCAAGATCCATTGGTAACCTTATAACTTAGGCATATACAATCAGTATACCGAAATGATTATTGAGATATGAAAATCTGCTTCATATAATGAAAACATCCTGCTCAATCGCTAGATTTTACTATAAGCTAAGTTATTCTAATTCAGCCTAGCAAGAAGATCAAAGATGCGAAGCTTGCAAAGGATTTCCAAGCAGTTCTGAAGGAGTTTCAGAAGGCACAACGTCTTGCAGCCGAGAGGGAAACAGCATACACTCCTTTTATTCCACAAGCTGTTCTTCTTTCCAGGTGACTAAATCATTGTATTTTTTAGTCCTACTATTGTTGAAAGAAAGAAGGTCTGAGTATGTAGATTATTAAGATACATGAAGCCTTGGTGTTTATTTTATATTATTTTATTTATTTCCTTCGACTTGGTACTATTGGGGTTCATAGTCTTTACATGGTATTAATGACAGAAATGGTATTCTGTATGAGTCTTTGCTTGATGTTAATTCTGTTCTTGTAGTTGCACTGCCAGTGTGATCAATGTTGATCCCGACAAGACACAAGAGCAGCGCGATGTCCTCGTGGAATCTAAAAGGTGTCAATGCTGTCTATCAAGTTCCAAACGTCTGCACTTCTCAAGTATTATACATTGTGTTTTGTTCGTTTTCTAAATCTTTATGTAGTGTGGCATTTACTATGCCCTTTTTCTTTAAGATTTTTTTGGCTTCATATGCATGCTGTTTTTATATGGAATTAATTGGTTTTGCGTGGATATATAAGCGGAAGGGAAAGAATAATAGTCCCTCCGTCCCACGAAAGATGCAACACCTACCTTGACTTGGAACGGGAATTCATGTGGGTTGAATTTTATGGAAATAACTTATTTGCCCTTTATATTTTGTGAGAGGGAGGAGTGATAAAAAGAAAGGAAGAAAAAGTAATGGGATGAGTTGATGTGATATAAAGTAAAAAATAGGTGTTTGATAGTTTTGTAGAAAAAAGTTTTCAAATATGGGTGTTGCATCTTTTGTGGGACATCCAGATTAGGAAAGTGTTGCATCTTTTTGTGAACCGGTGGAAGTAATGTGTTTAAATAAAATCCCTAAAATTTAAAGAAGCATTGTTTCATAGGGATATATCCTTGGACGCTCCTTATAACTGCTATATAGCACTTCAAAGCACACTTGTTTGTACTACGCCCTTTCTTCTTTTGAGTTTTCTTAGTTCTACAAGAACATTCAAGATGTGTATGACTCTACATGATTTTTCTACGGGCATGCACGCTTTGACGAGTGCAGCTGTGATTTTACCCATTTATCTTGGGTAAACAGCTGTGGAAGTAAGTAGAGTTATTAAAGTAGACATCATGAAAGTTTTCTTGTTGTGGGATATTGAATTCTACAAGGTGTACCCTCCATTTACACATTCCAAAAATATTGCATGCATCTCTGCATTTGCAGTTCTTTGGCCAATAGGCAGTATGACTTTTTGAAAGTTCATTACTCATTTATCTTAGTGAAAAATTTGAAAAACCTGTTATAGGCTTTTAGTCTTGCTTCAGTAGGGAGAAGATTGTCATCTGGTTAAAAGCTATACTAAAGCCTGTTTCTTGTTTATTTTTGAAATGTATGATTAAACTTAGTTTAGCGTATGATGCAGGCAGGAACTGTTATTGGTGGACAATGAGATTGTATACAACGAGGCTATCATTGAGGAAAGGGATCAGGGCATACAGGAAATCCAGCAACAAATTGGCGAGGTAAATGAGATTTTTAAGGATCTGGCTGTGCTAGTTCATGACCAAGGAATTATGATTGGTATGTTGAATTTCCTTCTTTTGGTTGTAATGCTAATGCCTTTTCCCCCTTAAACTTTGTTTAAAATTTGGATTTGTCTGTGCAGATGATATTGGCTCCAACATAGAAAATTCCAGTGCTGCTACTGCACATGGAAGATCACAACTGGCAAAAGCGTTGAAGACTCAAAGATCAAACTCTTCTCTGGTAATCATTTTGTTCCACTACAGATTTTGCAATTTATCTTGGGGAAATTTTCAATGCTCGATTGCAGTGCTCTATACCCGTTGAGCCACCTTGCTTGATTTTTTTCATTCTTTTTTTTTTCCCTTTTTTTTTTTCTTTTTGGTTGAAATGTATGTGTGTCTTGTAATGCCACCTGAGATTTTCTATGCATATATTATTGGAAAATGATGGCAAGCTAACAACATTCTCTGTTCTCATCAGTGAATGTAATTCTTCTTCTATTCTGATACATGTTTATGTGGTGAATGCAGACCTGTTTGCTGCTGGTGATATTTGGGATTGTGCTCCTAATTGTTGTCATCATAGTTGCTGCATGATGGAGAAAAGGTCTTAATCTAAGTTAGAATGGATATTTATACACCGTCAAAGTTCTAAACTGTAAGCATCCTGTGCTGCCGTTTCTATGTTTTCATATCTTTCTTTTTAATTCCTATCATAAGTTGGAAGATGCATATAGAGATGGTGGTGTTTCCAGTAGATCTCAGGACACCTCCGTATTGCGTTGTATCCAATACTGATGTCATTTGCAGAACTTGGGCTCTTGGTTTTCCAGCTGCTTTTAGTGTGTGGTAGGGGATAACTTTTTGTACTTCTTTTGGACACTGTTTGTCCATGAAAAAAATTAAAAAGAAAAGATGAAAAAGAAAATGCGGAACATTTTTGAGTTGTGTGAACATAGTTCTCGGGCCTGTTTTTATCATCTGTTCCTGTATTGAAAGAGGCCTGTTCAGGAGTCTAGTAGTTTTTTGAGTTGTTCGAGTTCGCTCCACTCGACTTGAGAAGGTTAAACGAGTTCAACTCATCAAATGATCTCATGTTTTGGACTACTAGAGTGTTCAAGCTCTAGTAGTCAAATGTTCTACTAAGCAAGATCATGAATATGTCTGACTCGAGTTTGACTCATGGGTATTTTTTGCAACTTGAAGATGGATTCGAAGTATTCATGTGTGGAGTGAGGACTATGAGGTCCTTCTGCTATGAAATGTATGGTTTAATCTTCTATGCCTCATGAACTCAGTCTTTCGTCCAATTCTTTTTCTTTGGCTATCTTGATGATTCTTCTGATAAAGTACTAATAAGTACTCCCTCCGTACAAGAATAATTCAAACAACACATATTTCCGACCTTCCGCAGTATGATCAAACTTCATTTTTTGTATATTTGTTGTGAAACAGTAATAAAAGATTAAATCGTGAACTCTAACCTTGAGTCCAAAAAGTAATTTTTCGACATTCTTAAGACCAAGAAAAAAACATCTTGAAATAAGTGTCGTTGTAATTTTTCTTACATGGAGGGAGCAGTTTATTTACCTTATGGAGGGAATAATGCTCCGCTAAATGATGTTGCTGACATTGCAGTTTAACTTCTTTTCTTGTTGAGTTTCGAGTTTAGGTCCTGTAAAAAGGGTTATTTTCTAATGCGATGATATTTCATGTGAAGCATGAGTGATCATGCAGGGTGAGTAATGAATTTTCTTAAGTTTTTTTCTTAACGTGTATTACTACTCATGTTTGAATCTGAGTGAAAATTTCCAGCTGAGACCAACTCGCCCGGTTCGATTACTTGACAAGCTGATCATGGGTTGTATTGGATGTGATTTTTCAACTTGGGTCCAAGTGCGAAAGTACTTGATTCCAAATTGTTCATAGATTATTGTAGTCAAGATGTTATGAATCTTATGATTCGATAATCTACAAGTCCAAAATGTAATCTATCTTCATTTGAGTGTGTGATCTGCAAGTCTTGAATGTGAGCTCTATCTTCAATAGAGCATGCAAAATAATCCTAATCTAAATGGAAAAGCAAAGGTAAAAACCCAGATACTCCATCAAGTATAGATCTGGGGAGTGCAAGATTTTTACAGTTTTATCCCAATTGTAACCTGATGGAGCACAGTTATACTTGAGTTTATTTACTGCTAAGTTTACTCTTTATGTGAGTGTATTTATTTATTTCTCACTTCTCTTACAAGGGTTTTATGATGGAAACGGAGAAGCAGGGTCTTTATGTTGAAGCTGACATCTTCGTCAGAATTTGAGGAATCAAACTAGTGTAAGTTGTGTTGGGTTTTGTGTTGTTTTGGGTTATAAAACTTGAACACATATGTTATGTACAGTCAATGGAACTTGTAGACAGTCTTGTTTGTATTTGTATATTGAACTTGTTATGTTCTGTATGTAGTAGCCAATGCTGATGCTACTTGAATCCATTTTTCTTGTGTTATGTTGCTGTTGCAGTTTACTCTAGAACTTGAGTTCTAAACCTGTCGGGTAATTTGGATTTTTTAGCAGTTTATTTATTTATTTATTTATTTTAGCAGTTTATTCTTTGAAGGTGAATGCTTTTCGCAAAAATGTATGCTTCTGTAACGAGCAGGATGTGTCAATTATAAATCAAACGGCTATTGCATTTTGTGCATCTATTTGGATTGGTCATATGTCGTTCCATAGGGTTTTCCCACCGGGACAGGTTATGGATGGTACTCTAGGCGGGAAAACTTTTGAAACGAGGAATGCTGCTGCGAAAGGTTCAATTATACTACTACAGAAGAGAGATCTATCTAAATGTCGTGAGAGTTCAGATGTTTTTTCAAAAAAGGTCCAGTTACTCGTTCCGCTAGAGAATCTCCTATCTAAATACTACTATTTGTATCACCATGTTTTAGATCTGTCAGGAAACTGTTTTAACAAGCGTCCCATTCTAAATATTTTTTGGTACAAAAAATGCAAATCTTTTAGAACTTTTAGGTCCGTTTCCTAAAGTTTAGGGTGTTCCTGCATACCCTCTCAAAAACCAAGCCGGGCAACTGCATCAGGCTCCTGCTAATTGCATTTTCTGAGTGTGCTAATGTATTCGCCAATAGATCTAGTTCATAGCTAATCCCAGCTTTTATCACATAATGCTAGTTTATTCTAGTCCTCAGTTGAACATAACCACGTCAGGCTTTTCCACGTTTATTCGGAACGTTGTATATGTGTCAAGCTTCCTTACCGTATCATTTGGTTGAACCAACAGCAGCAATCTTTCCCTCCAAAGATATTCTGACAATTTGTGATGACAGCTTGCTTCATTATCGCAATGGAGATTGTAGGCAGTGCTTGTGAATGTGCTTCAATAGTCTGGCGACATAAAAGAAGCTACGAGGGACGTTTACTTCCGTAGGAAGAGACTTGCCCGTACGTACACCTGATGAAGCTACAGTATCTAAGCAGTAACAAAGACAGCACTCACAACAGAGGGTGATCATCAGAGAAATGAAAATACACTCTTGAACCCAAGAAACGAATTGCATTTCCCGGTTTCAACAGCACTTGCCAATGAACAGCTTTTTGTGATTGCTCCCACGACATCCACTGCATGGCTTAAAGGTTGCATGTGAGATTCATTGGCAGTTGAGGAACAGTATGGAGCTGGCTTTGTGGTTGAAGGTACCTGATGTATATTGCTGAATATTTCAGTTGGAAGATCCAGTGATCGCCTTGCACCAGAGGTTGAAGTTCTTGTAGGAGACACGAACTTGTTTTCACTCCAGTCTCTGGTGGCAGAACAGACATTGGTCTTTGTGCAAGGCGTTTCAGGATCCAAAATGATAACATTATCACCAGGTGATATGCTTCGAGTAACAGTGCGTGGAGTTTTTCCTGAAGCACGACCTAAATTCATCGAGTCATCCAAAGAGGATTCTTTGGTGAGGAGAATGGGCTCGTTGTCAATGTTTGGTTTGTTGACTTCAGGAAATAACCTGGCTTTTCTCCTGATATGATCAAATATTGTTTCTTCTTTGCTTCTGGCAATATTGTTCTCTTCCACCTGAGGACGCTCACCTGGAATGGCAAATGGTCAAATACTGTTAGAATCGATGATACTAAGGAGAGAGTAAAATGGCACAGCCCAACGGAACCTGCAAATTTGCATGAACAACACTCCAAGCACTCAAAAGACTAAGTTGGTTGATTATAAGTAGATATAAAGGATTCATCCACATTGGAATCAACTCACATTCGAAGCTCATGTTCTGGCAAAATAAGACACTATCCATAATCAGAATCGTGATCAGTGTCATACCTTCATCATGTATAAGGTTGATGGTATCAAGACTTCTACTGATAAAGTGTGTAATGGATTGATTCTTCTCATCATTGACACAGAACTCCAACGATATCGCTAGTCCTGTTTCGTTCAATGGTGAGGCTAGAATTTGGAATAGCTTCCTTTTTGTCCCTTTACCACCAGAGAATCCATGAGTTGGCTTCCTGGCAGATTTTGAGTCTGCCTCTGATGACGGAGATGGAGTACTATCTGCTGCTCGTACTAGAGAATAATTCATCGATTTCTTATGTACAGCACTGAGCATTGCGTGCTTGGGAAAGACTTGACAATAATCATCAGCTTTGCTAGCAATGAGAGCTTCCATGACATGAGAAAAAGGTCAGGAATTAAGAGAAGGAAAAGTGGGAGACACAAGAATCGGCATCTCCAACCAGTTATACCTGCCTCCAAGTCTTCATCTAGGAGCTCAAAACTGGGCCTGCACCAGAAGAAAAGATGGATTACGCCAAGAAATATAAGATGTGGAGAAAATAACTTGTGAACTGAAACTACAAGTAGGTAAGAAGTTAGGGCTTAATAACATTCAGCTGAACTCCCGCTTTGACTATGAGCCCAGGATTTGGTTAAAACACATAGCAGAAGAGTGAAAGGTTCCCACTGTAATGAAGAAAAGGGTAGGAGAATCACTCACATAGAATCAACTTCATTCTTGAATTTGTTCTCTAGGTTTTGTGCCTTCAAAGGAGATATGTTGCTACCATCTTTGATCGCGTAAACCTGTTCAGCATGAGATGAAGATTGTTCTCTTCTTGCACGTTTACAAGTAGAAGCTGAGTCAGTATCATTGTTCACCAAGAGTGTTTGGAGTAGATCAAAACCGACTGCAAGGAGTTAGCCCATGCATTAGAAATCAATACTCACGTTGAGCACAAAATTGATCAAATAGAGTAAGGAGGAGCATTTTACCGTATTCTTCAAAAACTAGATGAGCTTTTACAGTTAGCTTTCCCTGGCTAGCGCTTGGAAAAACTACCGTGGTACTATAAGGGCTGCAATACAAAAGATCACCTTCAGCCAGCTTTCACAGCATCAAATGATCCTCAATGATCCAAAAGGTATTTCGCATGCTAGATCACTTCTAAGATAGAAAACTTTTGCTGATATACAACAGCAAGCTCCACCCTTTTGGTCATAGCGCATAGCAGGCTCTTTGCTTATCCTCATTCCCAAAAAGGTCACGATAATAAAGACTAGAGAAAAGAATCAACGGCGGATACTAAATCTTCAATGCCTTGTGTCATCTCATCGGAATGATATGATTAACATGAAGCATGAATCATCCTAACTGGGAGATCATCGGGAATCTTTACCTGGAAAACTCATCCACCCTGTGGTAATAAATAAAAGCAATTAGCGTAAAGCCGTCAACCAGAGAAAAATATAAACAAAACAAGAAAGGTATTCCATTAGAAACGCTCCAGAAGTTTGCTAGCAAATGCGGATATTGCAGAGATGCCAATGTGAAACCTAAACAGCATATCAATTAGGCGGAGCAACACCTTAATTTTTCATGATAAATGAGCATATTAGTCTCTTCCAGCCCGACAACCTGCATGATGGATGGGGTTGAGATGACAGGTAGGCAATACTCATAAATATAAGCAAATCATTGCGTAGGATGTCTGCAGTTATGGATTAGAAAAGGATGTCAGGCATCACGTCATCTATACCATATGTGCATAATGCCATTCCGCGGACGGAACCTGCAACCTAGTAATGATAACTTGCAGCTTCACTTTTCCTTGTCTTTTGCTTTCAAGTTTCTCCACTTTCATCTCAACTTTTGGAGGCAGTGAATGCAAGGAGTCCTTGATACGGTCCCCAAATGGATACTTCCTACCAGTAACAATCTCAATCCTCCTTGGATCAGCTTCAGCCAGGGTCTCGAAAGAAACCACCCCAATCGATTGTAGAGCCTGAGCATCAGCACTGGTTAATGATCTGAGGTTTCAAAAGTTAGTGCGATTGTTTTTAAAACAATCAGAAAAAGAAAATGGTGATGGGACCCATCACTTTATAAACGCAAAAGCAAAGTTGGTTTTTGCATTGCGAACGATTTGCGAGAAATCTATAGAATGTTTGCGAAACTTTGAGAAAGTAAGGATGGTGAAGCATTTCTTATAAATTGTAGGGAACGGAAACATGCAGAGGAAGAAAGCCATCAGGATAGAGAATTTAGGATAAACACGTCTTTGTGTTTGCCTTATCTTCTCATTAAAATATTATCCCATTATAATAATATTTAGGGATTGTTCTCAATATTATAGTATTGTTTTTAGATAAGTATGAGTTATGAGTGTCACAAAAATTAGTGAATGAAGGGATAAATTCTCTTGTAATAATATTCATATAGATAGTGGAATACTTGTCGGTTGTCCGTGGGCGTAATCCCAGGAGAGGAATGAACCACGTAAATCTCTGTGTCATGGTGTCAATTTTATTTTCTATCATTTGTCTCTATTACTTTTTTAACGTTACTTGTACCAAGTCCTGGGAGGGTCTGTCCATTCCCAACAAAGTGATATCAGAGCTTTTGAGTTCGGTATCTTGATAAAATAATTGTTAGAAAAGTGAAATGAAGAAAGTGACGGACAACAAGTTCAAGGTGCAACGATTTGATGATAGAAACAATTTCGAGCTATGGAAGATAAAAGTCCATGACTTATTGGTGCAAATTGGTCAATACAAAGCCTTGTTCAAGAAAAAGAAGAAGCCAGAGAACATGTCCGATGATGATTGGGAGGAGATGGACATGAAAGCGCGTTCCACTATACACTTGTGTCTCTCTGACGAGATTATGTTCAACATAAAGGGCAAGAAGATGGCGGCCGAACTATGGGCACGACTCGAGAGCTTGTATCAAGCTAAGTCTCTTGTAAATCAGATACTTCTGAAGAGACATTACTTTTTGAAGATGAAGGACGACGCTAAGATCTCGGATCATTTGAACGAATTCAATGATATGATTAGTCAACTAAAGAGTATTGGCGTGCGCCTAGAAGACGAAGACAAGGTGGTGACTTTGCTGTGCACTTTATCTGACAGTTATGACAGCTTGGCCATGACATTAAGTTGCTCCAAGGAAGAAAAATTGAAGTTATATGATGTGACGATCGAATTACTTAGCACCGAACTTCGAAAGAAGGAATCCTTTGAAGGCTCTATACATGGTGAGGTGGCTCTTTCTCGAGGGCGGTCGAGGAAAAATTCATCATCGAGGGGCCGCTCGAAAAGTTGGAGCGAGAACGCGAATGTTGACGATGTAGGAGAAAGGGGCATTTAAAAAGAAACCGTCGGTTTGTTCAAGCCGGTGACCTTACTTCCACGAACAACATGCACGAGGATATTAATAAATCCGAGATTAGAGTTACACACAATGAGGTGCTCGTATCCCGTGGAAGTTCTAATTCTTAAGAAAGTTGGATCTTTGACAACAGTACGACAGATCACATGTGTCCGCATAGATCATGGTTCTCATCCTATGATCACTGCGACGGGACGATTGTGATGGGGAACTATTCAACCTCTAAGGTGGAAGGAATTGGTTTTGTACGCCTGAAGATGCATGATGAGATCGTTAAAACTTTGGAAAATGCCCAACATGTTCCAGGGTTACGGAGGAACTTGATTTCTATGTTAAGGCTGGACTTGCAGGGATTCCGAGTTAGCGGTTAAGGTGGCTCAATGAAAGTTACCCGGGGTGCACTCGGGTTTATGAATAGGATGTCGCGATGGCAACTTGTTTAAGTTGCAAGGATCCACGGTGATCTCAATGTGGAGACGAGAGTATGGGTAAGGAAACAATTACCCGGTCAAGGATGCAAATCAAGTACAGCCACAAGGAAGGTTCGTTTTAAAAACAACGACAAAACGGTTCTGATGGAGACGGATGGAGGCTCTTCAATACCTCCATGTCTCAGGCGAAGGTGATTCTTCAGACGGAAGCAATCGACAAGGAATTGTTTTTAAAACAAGATGGAGAATTATTAGTGCGAGTCTAAAAAAACAAAAAGACAAAGAAAAAGATGGCGGGACCCACCACTTTATTAAAGAAAAATTGGTTTTTTCATTGCGGAAGATTTGTGAGAAATCTGCTGAATGTTTGCAAAACTTTGAGAAAGTAGAGATGACAAGAAGCAAATGCAAATGCAAAAGGACGGTGAAGCATTTCTTATAAATTGTAAGGAACGCAGCAGAAACATGCAGAGGAAACATAGCCATGCAAAGTAAAGTCATTGGGGTAGAGAATTTAGGATAAACATGGGTTTGTGTTTGAATTATCTTTTCACTAAAATATTACCCTATTATAATAATATTTAGGAATTGTCCTAAATATTACATTATTGTTTTTGGATAAGTGTGAGCTATGAGCGCCACAAAAATTAATGAGTATATAGATAAATTCTCTTGTAATAATATTCATCTATATAGTGGAAATATTTGTCGGTTGTCCGTGGACGTAATCCCAGGAATGGGATGAACCACGTAAATCTCTATATCATGGTGTCAATTTTATTTTCTGCCGTCTCCATTACTTTTCTATTATTACTTGTACCAAGTCCGGAGAGAGCCTGTCTATTCTCATCATCAAATTCATCCATATTCTATATCATAGACAGGTATACCACAAAATACCTTTGTAGTCACCATCCCAACGCCAGGCAACTGTTTCAGTAAGAAGGGACTATCATCCCACAGCTTTTGATGCAATGATTTCGCAAGAAGCATTGAGTTCAATGCTCCTCTGTAATCCTTCTTATAGATGAAGTACTCTTTCATGCATTTAGCAACTCTACAGCCATTTGAACACAAAAAATTTGTATCCTGTTGCCAGTGGCAGAGCGGAGACTGGTTACAAAAATTCCATATTCCACAACAATTTTATCGGTGGCAGAGACGTGAAGGGTGAACACACCTGACTAAGGGACAAGTCATGGATCAATGGATCACCGGTTAAGCAGTCATTTGCCAGAACAAATAGCTTCTCTTCTCTGGTTTGTATACGCTTCTTCCTTTTTCCCTTGTCATCGTCTATATGAAACCAAAGCCGGCCGTCTTTATCAATGTTGGTATCATTTAAGAGCTTCTTCTCGTTGCGTCTCAGCTGTATCCCTTCATATAAAAGTTAAGATGTTAAAACCTCTAGGTACCAGCAGAAATTCTAATTACAAAAAGCTACATACATGATAACTCCTCCGCCCGACAAACTACATGAAGAAGATCTTCCAATCTGCAATTCACTTCAGTTTGCATGATGCATTTCATTGTATCGAATTTCAAATAATACTTTGTCATCAGCCTCCCTGGTTCTGTATCTCCGAAACAATATAAATAATGTAAGAATATTATTTCAGAAAAACCAGTGTTACAGAAGAAGATACATGAGGAGGCATCATACCAAGAGGCTTTAAAAGAAAACCATCTCCATCGGTCTCGATCATTTGAGTAAGTGACAATTCATTAACTTTCTGAACACAAACGTCTAGGAATATAGATGCAAATCAGGCATATATTCTACATACAAATATGCAGGTATATCATCCAGGAAAGGAAAACATGAGAGGCATGGCTACCTTGCATATGTGTCTCCATAAGATCTGCACAAGTGCCTTTTTTGACTCCATAGTTTTCTGGGTTCTGTCGATGAAGTTTTTCCTTTTTCTTTAGCTAATAGCATATCTGATAGCGAAACCATGGGAGTAGACACACAGCTGCATACCTTTTTGATTCTTACATACAAGTAAGAGCATTTCATCCACTCAATTGCTCGTGTGATGTCAGGGACTGTTAGTTGAACTATTTCTGCGGTCAGATGCTCCGTGATACAGGGAAGCAGTCTATCATTCCAGATATCATTGAAAAAGAAAAAGAAAAACAATTCGGAATTGCCTAGTGTACCACAAATGCAATAAATTAAAGCATATGGTATTTCAGAAATTGAATTTGCGTTCACATACTGGGACTCCACCATTTCACATCCATTCAAGAGATTCTCGTATAGGTGTACCTAGTATAAAGCACGAAGGAAAACATATCATTTGCTGAAAAAGAGCAGCAAGCCCAAGTGTGCAGTTTGCCTATTTTATCTAGGATTAAAAGGGATGCTTAACTGTTTCCCTTCTCGTCATGATTATAACCAATCCTGTATCATCAAAGGGAGGTCGACCTGCCCTGCCACACATCTGCATGAGTGATCATTGTCAGGGGCTAATATTGGAACTACTCAATAGTTCAAAGGAAATGAGGGGTAGCTTTTATTTAAAATGCCATAATCAATTTATTCAATCTGTTGCAGTTGATGAACACGAAGCAGACAAACTCCACAGTCCACAGCTATTTTCACTCTAAAAAAATGCCAACTGTAGAAGTAGCTCATCAAGAATCGTCCTTTGAGGATATCCATTTGTTCAACTTACAAGCAGTTTCTCCTCTGTTATGGTGACTTCTTTGAGTATTACAGACCGCGGTGCAGAGACGATAGCTTATATACTTGCGTAAAATTACAATTTAGCTAAGAAAAGCTTCATAATAAATCTCTTAAGGCCATATTGGGTAAAATGAATTTGGCTGAAAGATACTACTAATGGACATGGTACATCTAGATTCTAGACTAGTCATTCACAATTAGAAGGCTAGACAATCAGACAGGTGTATTGATAAATGCAGAATTTGCTTGTGATCTAGAAAATGCTATGATAATCCAAAGCATGTAATGAACCTGCAATATTGTGGACCGGTCATACTCCATATATAGGCCTTTCTCTTTGTTGCTTCAAAAGCATGAAAAAGGTGAACACATTAGAAAAGCATTAAAAGCGCATTCGTAATCTCGCATACGTGAGCAGTTGAACATACAAGTGTTGTGTTGACTTAATCACCACGGTATGAGCTGGAAGGTTAATCCCATGAGCAAGGGTATTTGTCGTACACAATATTTGAGCATCACCATTAAGGAAAAGATTCTCAATGAGACTGCGATCCTTCATGCAAAGGCCACCATGATGATAACCAACTGCCAATGGCAAAGGTTCAGAGAGCAGCAAGAAAAATGGATATTTAAGAAAATAAGAAACATTACCTCCATAACCGATGTATGATTGCATTTGTTTGTCACTGCATGCTGATGAAGCTT
Organism: Drosera capensis; assembly: GCA_001925005.1. NCBI lineage: Eukaryota > Viridiplantae > Streptophyta > Magnoliopsida > Caryophyllales > Droseraceae > Drosera > Drosera capensis. The sequence goes on from LIEC01012133.1 coordinate 13,737, forward strand.
CCCTTAACCTTTCGTATTGCTCTCTTGTTTTTATAAATGGATTAGAATGTCCAAAGGTCATAGCTGATGAAGCGATTTTCTGTGCAGCTTCTTGTGCCCCCTTCCGTGTTGAGCAGAAAATAAGAGCCGACTTTCCTCTCGAATATTGCATGATGATATCTTCGATAAAGTGATTGTTAGGAAAAGAGGAGACATCTTAATTGCCAGAGCTGAATTGACTTAATCAAGCTTGATTTCAGACTCACCAAATATATAATTTTGCAACCGCTGGATGACAGAGAAAATATGAGTCATCAGGAAAGACATTTGAGTCCATCATATAGACTCATGCACAACATATTCATACATCAGTTTGCAATGAAAAGAATGAATGAACAGAAACACGTGGAAACACATACCTTTTCGAAGAGAAAATCATTCTTAGCAGCTGCATATCCTACATAGAGGTGTCATTTATGTTAGTGAGGATAGAACTAACTAAGAAACAGGGAGGAGCCCATTATTTCAATGGGCTTTTAATAGTACCTGGAGCTGACAGGAAATAGAGCAAACAGATTCGACGCAATCAGTTCACAATCGTGATTGAATATTCGCAAGTGTGACTTAGCCCACGAATATTATTAGGGAAGGAGGGAGTATATCATATCTTGAATACATATAATATATATAATACATACAATATAATGAATACACTAACCCGTGCATTGCACGGGACGAAAGATCATAATACAAACAAATTATTTTAAACTAACTCTATTGAATTTAAAATTAAAATATTATGAATTTATTTATCGCTTTAGAATCACTAAAATAACCCGATTGAAACTATATACTCTCTCCGACCTAAATTAATTGAAACGTTTTCCTTTTTACTCAATCCCAAAATAAATGAAACGTTTCCTTTTTTATAACCTTTTGATATAAAAACGTTTCAATTAAAATGAAACAGATGGAGTAATATGTTGTAAATAAAATTTGAATGTGTTCTTAAAGAAATTTCCATTTTTGACAAATTGATCTAACATATATTATTAATAAAATTTTATTTAAGACTTTAAGTGATATATTAATATTTATACAATTGACATATAATTAATATTAAAAATCTATTATAAAGTCGAATGTAGTTATAGTGATAAAAAAATCAAATATAAAGATAGACTTGTACGATAAAACAGAATTTCGTGCTATGTTCCATTAAAAAAAATTATTTGATTAAATATTTAGTAATATAATTGGTTCTGTTTAAAACCAATAACTTAATTGGTTTTATTTAGTAAATCAAAACTAAACCGTTTCATAATTGGTTCAATTAGTATTGGTTACGATACGATATGATGATCAGATCGAGTTCTATTTTAATAGCCCAAGTTCGATAGAAGATATAACAAGAGGTGTCAAATATCCAGGATTGGGCTTTTTGGCCCGTCACTCTAGATTGGGCCGAGCTGACCGACCTTGGGCTTTTACAGGTCGGGCCTGAGAGGGCTTTTTCCTCTCGGATCACGGCCTGGCCTTGATCCAGGCCCTTATCCAAAGGGCCTAAGGGTCAATCGAGCCCCCTTATTGTGTTTTTTAGAAAAAGGATCATTAGTTTTTTCAATCAAAATTGTGAATGATTTTAGTTCAAACGTCAACAATTTATAAGGATCCCATAAATTTCGCCTTAGATCTTTATAATCGTGGACGGTTAGACAAAACCATGAACGGTTTTGAAAAAAATATGAACTAAAATTTAGAATACATCAACGGTTTTGGATGGACAGAAACCCTTAACCCTCAAAACCGTCACCGATTTTGAAACCGTAAACGATTTTATTTTTTTATAATATTTTCACAACAGCTATTTTTTCAAAAAATGAACAAAAATACCCCACATTTGGTCATAAAATGGTTATATTTGAGGGTTTTTTTTTTTTTTTTGCTAACTTATTTTTTAAAAGATTGTCTATCTATATAAACAATAATTGGGATACCCTCATTTTTTGAGGGTTTTCTTGCAATCAAACTCTCGAATCCTCTAAAACTCTCTTGTTACTTCTCATTTTTTATAAATCATAAATCGTAATGGCTCACTCATTCCAAAATTAAAATGTGTACAATGTCCACAATAATGATGTATTTCCTATGCATGATGATGTCGGCTTACGATTCAATGTTCCAAACATTATTCCGCAAGGCGAAGAGACTCCTTGATCCGAAGAGGAACAATCAAACGTTGAATCCACCGCTTCTTCATCAAGGAAAGGCTCGAAGTGTTGGTTGTATTTCGAGAAGGTCATCGGAACAAATAGGAAGATAACCAGAACTAAGTGCAAAATGTGTGTTAAGATCTTCTCAACGGGTAAAGATACTTCACATTTATTAAGCATGAAAAAATTTGTCTATTGAAAGAAAGCAATGTCCCTAAGGGACAAATGCAATTGAATAATGCGAGCGGATTGTGGACATATAATCATGCCCGCCAACGTGAAATGTTGGCCGAATTCATAATTCATAATATAATGAACTACCTTGGAATTTTGCGGATAATCCTAAATTTACTAGGTACGTTCAAATGCATTATAAGCTAGTTATCAAAAAAACCATAAAAACACCATTAAATCGGATACTTTAAAGGTTTTCCTTGATGAAAGGAAACAATTGATACAAATATTTTCCGCTTAAGATAAAAAAGTTTGTATCACCTTCGATGTTTGTACTACTAGTTTTCAAGTTTCTTATTTATGTTTGACCGTTCATTGGGTTTACGATTGATACTTACAAAAACGTATCATTGCCTTTAGATTATTTCCTTATCCTCATACTAGCGAGGAATTTTATAATTTGATCTTGACCATTCTATATAAGTTTAAGTTGTTTGACAAGATCTTGAGTATATCTTTTGATAATACTTCAAACAATGATGGAATGGTCCAAAGGTTTAAAACTACTTTGGATCCTCAAGTACTATGAGGATATCCCTCCACTTTTTTCCATTGCATGTGCTTTGAATACCTTAATAAAGTTACAAGGGGTAGAAGACATTAGATGCAATAGATGAGAACATAAGAATAAGACATAGTGATAAAATAAAGCAATTTAAGAGTGTTATCAATGGAATGTTTCATATTGATGACAATAAAGATGGGAGACAACAAATTGTCTCATTTGGAGTTTCTAGTGCTAGTAGTTCCTCACACCCACAAAATGAGGATAAATATCAATATCTTTACAATCTTGTTAAAAAGAAGAAGCCTAATAATGCACAACAAAATTTTAATGAATTGACCTTATATCAACAAAATGACTTCATTGTTTCATGTCTCCCAACGATTTAGTCAATTTTGATATCTTATCTTGGTGGAAAGTTTCTTTCATGCACTATCCTATTTTGGGAGCAATGGCACGTGATATTCTTAGTACTCAAACTTCCACGGTGGCATCCTATTAATGTATCATCTTCATTCCACAAAACATACCACAAGTATCATCATTCCCCCCC
>LIEC01012133.1:17240-29816 GCA_001925005.1 Drosera capensis
CCCCCCTCCCCAAAACCCACACCACCCCCCAAAAAAAAACATACTGCAGTCCTATTAATGTACTTCAGAAGATGAACAGTAGAAATCATATGAGAATCAGCGGGAGATGGTATAAATTGACTCAGATTTTGCATCGCAAAATGGATATCAGGTCTAGTCTGAGTGAGAAAAATTAATTTCCCAATCAAAGTTCTATAAGAAGAAGAATCTTCAAGAAAAGGAGGGGAAGCCATGGCATGAGAAGGCAAATGATAGTCCTATAGAAGCTCAGAAGTAAACTTCTTCTGCATAAGCACTACACTAGAAGAAGAATGAGTAACCTCTAAGCTCATGAAGTAATGGATATAGCCACAGATCCTTGATGCTAAAACCTGATCCAAGAAACCCTTGAACTGCTGAATTAGTAAGGCATTAGACCCAATGAGCATGATATCATCAACATAAATGGACATCAATATGATATCTGTATCAGTAGTGTGAATAAAGAGCGAGTAATCACTCTTAGACCGCTGAAATCCATGGGATTATACAGCATCAGAAAGCTCGGAAAACCAAACACATTATTTGCGTCTAATTGATGCATATGCCATTTTCTATGAGCAACAACGGCTAAGATGGTTTTCTACGAGCAACAAGGGCTAAGATGGTTCTGACAATTGCCATTTTCAGTATAATCACTTCCTTTGCTCAGAGAATAACCAATACCAACCAAACGAGCTTTGAATTGTTTTAGACTCCCATCAGACTTTAGAACCAATAGAATTCTTTCCATATGGCATATCAACAAGATCATAGGTCATGTTGTGATCATAGGTCATGTTGTGTTCTAAAGCTGTAAGTTCTTTCTCCAATGCTTTGAACCATGTAGGTCAAGAGAAGCTTTTTTACAAGATGAAGGCTCGTGGAAATCAGTTATGGAAGCAATATGAGACTGAGCAACTGCAGCAAAGAATCATAATACACCAGGTTGCACCAATGAGGCTTGTGCTTGAGATCACACATATAGTTCTACGGATAAGTGGGAAGCGTAGAAACACTAGTGGAATGTCTAAGAGCAGGAGTTTGTGTTATATGAGGAGAAGCAGGTGCTATTTGAGGAGGAGAGGTTGTATGCGGAGAAGAAGGAGCTATTTGAGAAGGACAAGCTGTTTGAGAGGAAGAATCTGTATGAGAAGATGATGTGATTTCAGAAGAAGGAGCTATTTGAGATGAATGAGGTGACTGAGATGAAGAATCAGTGTAAGGTGAAGGATTAATAAAGGAATCAAAAGGACTCTCAGAGATTGGTACAGGAAGAGGAGTATTTGAAACATCAAAAGAAGAAGCCATGGGGAGAGAAGTTTGGTTGACAATCTTCTATATAAGGGGAGCTTCGCATTATGTAAACATCGCAACAACAAAGAGACAAAAAAGATGGAAACAGAAAAACAAGTGCAAAATAAAATGCAGGACACTAATTTGTTCAAGATAGTATTGTGTTATTTTTCCTCTGGAGTTTATCAATATAAATACACATTTGGTGCTTAGTTGTTCTAAGTGATTGTCAAACATATTTTTGAGTGTTTCTATTTTTGATTAAGTGTACCAGTTTGTAGTATTCTCTTTTTTTCCCCTAAAACAAGTTTGTAATATTCTTGTTAATAGAAATTACATTATTTATTATACTTCATGTACCGATCTGATTTTCCAACAGGCTATGTTTCTGAAGCTCTTTTTCTACTAGCTGTTCGATTATGGAGTGCTTATTATTATTAGACAGGGACCATTGAAGAGCTAAACATACCGAAAACTTTGGTAGTCAGCTTGACGGGCCTCATTTCTTCACCGAACCTGTACAGATCAGTGAATGAACCAGATAACAGCATTAGGTATCTTCACTGCAAAACTCGAACCGACATAGGAGAAATGAGATACCTCTTCATGCCAGGATAAGGAACTGTAAGCCATTCAGCTGCATGAAGCAACATGTGGGGAGACATAGTCAGATCCCAAACATACTTATGAATACAATTAGCAACAATAATCTACAGCTTACCAATGTCCTGAAGATTTGGGATTGTAGCAGAGACAGCTACGAAACGTATGGAGGCCAAAGGGCATGACTTTATTTCCACTCTACGGGAAAGCATTTTCATTCTACTAACTATTGCTTCCAGTGAAGCTCCACGTGGATCATTAAGTATGTGTACTTCATCAATGAGCAGCAATGATATATCACTGAAAAAACTCAAGCCATCATCTTTTATGCTATACCTTGTGACAGCATCGAATTTCTGCCCAAAAAAAAAGCATTGATCAGATAGTAGCAAATAGATACTTGACGAGTTACAAGGCTGGATGAAAATATATGATCCAAAATCTGCTTAGGATATAGTATTTATTTAAACAATGAAATATTCCACCAAGCTAAGACAGAAATAGAAACTATTCCTCAAAAATATGAAAACAGATAGGCAAACCTCAGGGGTGGTCAAAATAACATCTGCTTCTTGAATATCCTTTTTGCCATAGGTTCCACTGTCACTCGTTAGCTCAAGGCAAACAATACCCCATGAACCAAGCTTTTGATTCCAATCTCGAAGCTTCTCCTGTACCAGGGCCTTAGAAGGAGCTACATAGACCTTCATATTTGAGCCATGTGACACATATGGTCAGTTAACAAAAAGCATGCACTCTAATAGCAAATACTCTAAACAAAAATGATCATGAATGCAAGTAACTCTGTCACCCTTGGACGGAATCACGCCAAGTAAAATCTAACAAAGAAGTGATATCTTTTTTCATCAGAAAGTTCGGAAAAATGATCTCGATTGCTTCCTAATAATATGAAACCGATTCTCTCATTAATTCCAAAAACTGCATTCCCCTTGCGGCAGTGAAGTGACACAACTTAGACTGGACTTAGTTTAACCATATCATCCATAGGAAGAACATGATAGTGATTCTCTCAGTAACTCTGATCAAGTCTTGCAAGTACAATGAGCGCATGCATATGGAAAGTCTGCACAATAGAATTTGTAGGACAAGAGGTGACAAAGAAAAAAAAGATAATGTCACATCAACAAAAGGAAAGATAATAGTAATGACAAGAATTAACATTACTATGAATGAAAAAGAAGATGAGGACAAACTTGGAAGTGATCAGGGCATCGAGCGAAACAGCAGTTGAGATGAGAAGTCAGAGTTGCAAAAGATAGCACCATAATACAAAGAAATCTTAAAATGATAGCATGCAGGTGTCTTGCTAGTTATAGAGCTAGAATGCAGAAGGCATTAGCATTGGAATGTGTTAAGAACATACTGTTTTCAGGGTTCCCTTCATATGAACAAATCTCCCATCTGCAGAAAGAAATTTAGAGAAAAGCCTCAAAATGCACAACTCGAAAAGCACCGTCTTCCCGCTTCCAGTTGGTGCAGAAATAACCATGTTCATATCAGATAAGAAACAAGACGGAAAGCATTCGCTCTGCAGAGAATTGAAATATCTGCCAACGGAGAAACATTCCAAGTAAAATAAAATGTCATTATCTGCATAGCATCAACTAGTATCCTTTATTGACAATATAATAGAGCTCCACAAAAGATTCACCAAGAACATTCAGAGAGACAACAACAGTGCAAAAAAATATATATTAAAAGGGTGTGCCATTGGTGCTGTAGCAGCAGCTAGTACGACGCTGCTTCAATACTGCAAGTTGAAAAGTTTATACTGAAACTTATTGAATATATACTATCAGATTTTAATTATAAAATACACTAAAACATGATTACATACATTCATCAACTTACAATATAAACTTTTTAACTTACAGTATAAAATCACTAACATGCAATATTCGCAACAGCACTACAGCACATACTATTTTCCGATATTAAAAAACAGAATAATCTAGCTATGAATGACTTCTAACTCGACAGCAACGAGATGCAGAAATCAAGAGAAATAACAATGATAACACAGAATCAGATAGCAGTAACAGATATGGTGCTCTTACGATACCTAGGTTGAAATAAATCAGGCATGGTACGTAAGATATCTAGGTTGACTTGTATTTATTTCATATTTTGCACATTGAACTGAATATGAAAGATGATCAAATTTCAACTCAATTTACTTGTTGTATAGGCGTAATCCTTGCCACCAAATACCTATTAAGCCACCAAAAAGGGACGTTCACTGCGAAACCAAAGCAAACAATATCCGAGCAAGTTATCTATCGAAAACCAAAGCCTGTTTAACTTATCAAAATTCAACTTCAAGCTCCCGAGTTAACATTATCGCAAGTTTACAACTCGGCCTTGAGGCCTAAACTAGTTTTGGTGAATCCAACTCAATCATCCTTTCTACTTCGATTTCCCACAACGCTTCCACTCAACGACATCACATCCACAGAATCTACCCTAAATTAAAAACACAAACCACACAAAACTCCATTAATTGAGCTTTATCCAAATGGAATAGTGCAATCGAGTTGGAGCTCGAAGTCCTGATCTCAGTTCGATGAAGCTAAAAGTAACCGCAACCAAACCGAAACTAAAGAAACTCGATCCACTTACTCTAATCTACTGGATTTATACCTGAAATTGAAAGTCGATGACAAAGGTCGCGGCAAATCGGAGACAGGTCGAAGTGAGTGTGAATCCATCCCTCGATGCGTCATCAACTGATAATCGAAACTGAGTGTCATTGTAGATTTTAGAGACTACCAATGGAGAGAGAGTAGAGAGAAACTACTCGCCTGTGAATCGAATCGAATCGAAGCGGAGGTCGAGTGGTGGAGTGAGTGATTTCGTCGATTTAAATAGGGAGATTGTTTTTGGGAGGGAAGAGATGAGCAGCGTTGTGTATGAGCGAACGGGGCACAAGAGCCGTACGATTGGCTTATGAGTTTTTATGAAAAAGATACGCTTCTTGTAGGCTCTGAGATTGATTTAGTTATATATCGTTTTTCGTTAATTATGAGATTAAGAGTTCAATATCTACAAAAATTCAGAAAACAACATTTTTATGTAAACATAGAGATAAGGTTTATCTCTTGTCTCTCCACTTGACGGGATTATGTGATGATTAACCCAAAAACTTGATGGGCTAAAAATTGGATTTAATTTACATGTATATTCTATTTAGTTTCAAATTGAATGTGTTTTCCTCCCTATCCTCCTAGTTGTTGTGGCATTCCGCAAAGTATGTTGATCATATACGTAATTTGCCAAGTCCGAGTTTGTAGGTAGAGGAGGCTTATGGATTTAGACTCAAGGGAGAGTTTCTAATGTGGATGGACTCATACATAAGGGAGATTGTTAAGTATATGTGTGAGTATCTTTATCCATATCGATTGTGAAGAAAAAGAACGAGTAAAATATATATGTGAACAACTCATAATCCACCAGTTTAGACTTTTAGGTTAATAATATGGCCAAGGGTACACTTGTAACAAGTTCAGTGTCTTTAGACTGAGAAATTGATGAGTTGAATACCATAATCAAGCACACAATCAACCACAAACAAGAATCGTAATGACAACGTACGAAATTTAACGTGAAAAAACCTCACGGAAAATAAAACCCACAAATAAACAAACCACTTATCAACAGTTATCTCACATTGTGTTTCGCTTAAACCTTAGAGAAAAAGTAATTTCTATCTATCTATAAAACTCTACTATTATAGAGAATTGCATACTTGAATATATCTAAACAAAAGACTTATCCTAAATATATTCTACACATATCAAGTACATATCTAAATCTGAATTATATCTAGACCGAGTTTTTAATCTCCATCTTAATTTGAGATCCTAAAACACACAAGTGACCCGGATTGAGTAATTATGCCCACTCTACCTGGCCTCAACCTTCCACCCCATTTTTTGTGGTAGGGCGCTCCACCACGAACCTCTTCAATGGTATCATGAGACCTCGAAGGTGAGGCTCAGCACCTTCACTTTCTTCGAAACCTATCTATACCGACCAATCTTCTTATAAGATCTTATCATAGTTTTGTAATTCTAAGAGTTACAATGACTAGCTTAGAGGGAAGGGGGCTAACGGTGAATAGGTTATTTAAAAATTTCTTTGTTGACTAAGTGTAGCCTTGTCTTGGATAGTATTTAGTGAGTCTACTGTAGACTTATGGAACTAGTATGTAGTTGATACTTGAGTCTTTGAGACTTTGTCTCTTTGTATCCGAGCTATAATCTAACATTTCTAAAGTATGCAATGAAAAGTTTTAAAGGACACAATCAATAAAGACTTAGTCCAGTCTTCTCTTGATGACTAGTGTAGTCAATCCAAGAGGTGAGTTCATTATCTCTTTATTTTTTGCTTACAAAGAAACCCATAGAAGTATACAACTTGTTAAGGCAACAACCTAGGACTTTGCATAGATCACTTGAGGGCTCTACTGTAGCTTTGTGTTCTTGAAGGAGACTAGTGAACTCCTTCCTTCAAAACTTCAACCCATCTCCTGAGAACGATTGCATAATCAACTTGAGAGTATTTTTCATCTTGCAAATGAATCTCACAATCATCATCAATCTTCTCAGAGTGGAGAGAATCCCCTTATTATAGGGCTTGGAGGAAGAACCCATGACTATACTGTATGATGTCAACAACTGTCTATTTTTTCCATGTATTGATCTTTAGTGATGTTAATAGATTCCCTCACAATAGCTTCAACCTTGTACAGTTTTTCAAACCTGAAATATTCGATATGACCATTTTATAGATCCTTATCCAATCACTAACCAGCTATGGTATATCCCCAGTCAGCTACGCTTCTACCTTTGTTGCAAACCAGCTCTGGTGTATGCAGTCTACTGCATTGTGACTTGGCCTTGATCATGATATTTCGTTCCTAGGTCCTGAAAGATTTATTATCTTTTACTTCCCATGTTCATCCCAATTACTCATCTATAAATGCCTGAAGTAGACTGCATCTAGTTGATCCATATTTCCTCTCTAACTGTGATCATCTGCTGCATGATTTCTAAACTGCATCTAATTACCCTAGTTCTCAACCGAAGTAACTAACCACGAACATGTCCTACTCTAAAATTTGTTCATTGATTTCTATACAACTGGAGGAATTTGCACATTGCTAACATTCTTCCCTTAAATTGATGATAAAAAAACTTTTTAAAGTTTCAAAACAGAAAGGTAACTACTTAACAAATTTTACAAAAATGTTTTTGATAAAAAGTTTTTCTGAAACAACGTTGTTCAGAACAAAAAGTCTAAAAGATTATAGGGTATTACATAAGATTATCTATAACCTTTGACCCTTATAGTCTCCATGCCCTTCTCCTTTGTTGCGTTTGGACTGGTGTGCACCATGATCCCTGTCACACCTTGGAGATTTGGACCTGTCTTCTCTACTTTTGCGATCTGCAATGATGATAATGTTCCCTTGTCCTTTCCTTTTTCTCATCTTTTTTGCCCTTTTCTTTACTTCTATTACTCATGTTCTCCCGCTGAGAGCTGGAGGGTACCCTGAAAGTCTTTCTCCTCTTCTGCACTTCCGCCCCCTAAGCTACAGATATCTTATCCGCATGTTTCCTCCGCTTTTTTGCATCCTTCTCCTTTCCTTGTCGACCTCCTGATCCTGTGCATCCTTATGCCTCTTTTTGTTGTCATCATGCCGGGGTTATTGAGCTTTGATGGCTGTAGTGAGCGCCTCGAATGCTTGCTTAAGGGCTCACAGTTTAGATACCGTGATTGCATGTACTATAGCTACTCGATTGATCTCACCTTGGACCTTGTTTTTCAAGAGAGTGATACGCTTCTCATTGTTTTAGATGTGTTGTTGGAGTTGGGTATGGGTGGCGTGAAGTTCTTCTTGGAGATTACGGACTTGTGAAATCTGGGAGCTCCTTAGCCTATTAAGGTTGAAGGCACTTCTGGTATACTGCTACAGATTGATAACATAACTCTTGTTGATTTGCTTTAGTGGTCCTTGCCCAGTGGCAACCATCATCTCGTGTAGTTATGCAAACAAATTGTATTTTTCCTCACTTTCAATTTCCAATTCTGTTCCAAGAGGCTATAGCTTGGTGATGTGTAATGCCCCAGGATTTTTTGTCAAATACCTGCCAGACACGTGACGTTACCGTCGCTCCAAAGTCCCTTTGAAACAGGGCGACAAGATTACAGGGGATTCAAGTATCAGAAACATAAGAAACTAACAAGACATGTCCAACTTACATTGTCTTAAATTACATGAAAATCAAATATCCAAAAATATAGGTGAAATGTTAGAGAAGGCCAAATCTAACCATCCTTATTATGGAACGACCCATTCCACTATCCTTTATTACCTGAAAAAAACACGTAACTGTGAGCTCGAAAGCCTAGTAACACAGGATACATGTCCACTTCAGGGGTTTGATATGCTTATTATATCATGTTTTTCCTATGTACAAACAGGATGCAATGCAAGCAACACCGATCAACCATATTCCAAACAAAAATATATAAATATACGAACAGAGTAATAATTTAAGTTCATCACGTTAATCCTTGTTTCATTATCCTTAATCTTTATTTAAGATTTTAAGGCTCTTCATGCATTTCATATCAAGTCATATTGATTTTCGTGACTTTCATAAATTGATGAGATGGGAGGAGTTATCACAGAAATTTAATACGTTACCTAGTATGACCGTACTAGGAACAATTAAACAAGCTTTATAATATAATTAAATAATTAAACAAGCAGTTGACCCAAAACGATTGATTTTAACCAAACACGGCATCACTTGATAATCGAGAGCTTAATCCAGTCTTTCCTTGGTGACGAGTGTAGTCAACCCAAGAGGTGAGTACCACTATTTTCTTGTTTTTATTTACAAGAGACTTTCTTTTTACAAGTTATCTAACTTGTATGAAAGAAAAAGAACCTAGATGCTTTGCACAAATCCAAACTCTAGACTCTGCTACAAGACTGTGTTCTTCTGTAGACTAGTGACTCTTTCAACTGTATCTTCACAATTTGGCTTTCACTAGTGTTCCCCACCATCTCGTTCCTGATGCTGGCAGTCCACTATCCCCAGAATTTGTGCCGTTGCTACTTTAACTCAAATCCTCGCTTGACTGACTTCAAACCTCTGACCTCACCCTGGCAATCACTTCTGCTGCAATCCAAACTGTTATAACTTCTAGTTTGCACCTAGTCTATGTTACAACTCTTGTATGCATCCCATACTGCAACCCTAGTCTGCACTCAATCTCTGTTGCAACCCTTGTCTGCACTCAGATGTGACTCATTTCATGTCTTGCCATGTTGGTCCTCGTCTGCAAGCTTAATCCTTCATCTTGAAGCCTTTGAGTTCTTTTGTTGCTTATCAGTGCAATAGTTGTTCCTCCAAAGTCCTCTGTAGAAGTTTGCATCTAGTGGTCTTCATAATGTCTCTACATTTACATCTGTCTGCTCACTGACATCTGACCTACACTGTAACTACCTACTTAACTTCTACACTAAACGCACTAACTACATTATAACTAATACATCTAAGTTTTGTTACATCAATTTGTATATAAAATGGAGGAATTGCACATTCCTATCAAACAATATTCGAAAATTCAAGAATTTTATTATAATCTATAATATTCTACAAGTTCCATCGTTACCCTTTTAGGCATGCAATTCAACATACAAGATAGTCAAGAATATCAAGATTTTATTCTCTTATTTAACATGCAAGTATGTGATCAAACAGACACACAAATCAAATCACATACACCCAAACATTTAATTTAGGGTAGCGATATATGTTATCTTGTCATTTTATAAGAATCAGAAAATTCTTCAAATAACCCTGAGCTTAATCTTGCTCCTTCGTAACGTTCGTACATACAATAAAATTAATAGTGTGAATATTCTTGCATAATCTCGTAAATAACATTCTTATGGATATACCGTACTCATTTTATATCCATATATATAGCTTATACTATAATGTTCTAGTTAATGAAAGGGACAAAGGGACCAATCCCTTTTCCCCCACTGTACTCCACGAACAGGGAAGGTGTGATCCCGATTTCAGGCCGTCGATCCACGGGGTTTGTCCGACTAGGTCGGCGACGACCAGGGAGGGTCAGGGAGCAGTCGGAGTGGGGCGAGGACTGCTGCTCAGTGCACTGAGGTCAATGGCGAGGGACGACGAGGACAGGAAATGCCGACATTATCTCACGGGCGTTAGATCCTGTTGAGGCTGTCAACTCCCATGTGTTCTTATTGTTTCAAAGTCAGGAAAGCATCGACGAAAGCAGGCATCACAAGCGAGTTCGTCGTCGGGTGGTTCATGTGGGTTGCTCGGCTGCGAGGTCTCTTAGATGGCCAGATCCAGGTTGTCGGGCCTTGGGACGACTTCAGGCGAGGCGGGGGGATAACGGGGACTCCAGGCGGGGCTGGATCTGGGAGTTCAAGCAGCAACGTCTGGGACTTTAGGCGGGGTCGGGGGTGGAGCGAGGGGGTTGTCTGGTGCCTGCTGCTCCGACGAGAGACGACGTGGGCTAGGGCAACGCTGGATCTGATCGGAACAAAGGGACAGGGTGTCGGTGTGGCATTTACCTACCTTGGCGGCGAGGGCGAGGCGACACAGGGGGTGGCCTGCTGTGGTCGGGAAGGCATCATCGAGGTTGGGGTTAGTCAGAATCCGACTCGATTGTGATGGTTGTCCTACGAGACAAAAACAAAACGAATATAAAAACTTACCCTTTTTTCTATCTCTGCTCTTACTCAGGATGCTCAGGTTCAATTGTGAATTTAACGTAGTTTGAAATTAGTTTATATAGATAGGTTATTGAGATATTTACAAAAATGATTGAGATATTCACGGGATTCTCAAACCAGTCAAACCGTTGAAAAAAAAAATATCCCATCATATCTACATGAATATTTATTCATTTTCCTAAAAATTTCAGGATATATTACATGATGAGATCATGAAATGCATCTTTGTCCCACTTATGCATATCATAGATGTCTTACTCAAGTTGTTGAAGTTTGTGGTCAATGGTTGATGCATCTGAATTAGGATATGGAGATACAGGCCTTTTGGATGTGGATAATCCTGTCTTGATCTTTTGTTAGGGAGAGGACTTGAGGTGCTGAACTTCTTTAAATTCCTCTCTAAGACTTTTTGTATCCGTTCTTGGAGTCATTGAAATATTTGAAGTGGATCCATAGAGCAAATCCTATGGAAAACTCACTCAAGGGTGATCTGCAGTTGTTTAAGGTAGTCAAAATAAGGACATTGAAGCGAATAGAATGTTGAGGGGTGCCACCATTTGATCTAAAGTTTGTTGTTGATGCTGTGCTCCTTGAGATATGGGGGTATCACCCAATAGATGTTCTCTGAGTTCTGTGACGATCATTCCTCCATAAGTAACTTCCTGTGTTGGCTCAGGTGCAGATGTGGCCTCCGTGACTGTAGTAGAAGCTTACAAACCTTCATCTTCAATGATCACTATCTCTTTGGATTGAGGAGTTGCCTATGGATTCTTTTGAGAGGTTCTTTGGTCTTCTTTCTGATCAGGAGCTTTGTTTTCTTTAGTTGCAGGTTTCTTATCTTCAGTCCTTTGAATCATCTCGGCTGCAATGTCTTGGATAACCTCATTGGCAGCTTTATGAGTTTCCTCGACTATTTTTTGTCTAGGCAGCATCGTCTGTTTACCATAGAAGTCACATCTTCAACCTTCTATTTAGCTCTACCAACAAGGTAGTCTTGAGCGTAGAATAGGAACTCGAAAGCGACTTCAATAAGATCAACGCTAGGTCTTCATCATCTATCTTCACATCTAAATTGGTCAGCAAAGTCATCAACCTATTGAACTCGGACAAGTGATCATTCAAGTCCTTGCCTTCCTTCATCTTGAGATCATAAAAATCAATCTTCAATGAGTGACAGTTTGGCAATGACTTCGGCATATAAATCTTCTACAGTTTCTCCCATTAAACATTGGGAGAAGTCTTCGTCAAAATATGCTATATCATCTTTGATACGAGACTCAAGTGAATGGTAGACGTCGCTTTCTCCTGCATCTCCTCCCACTCTTCCTCTTTCATATCAACGTGTTTCTCACCTTTAAATGCCTTCGAAATTCCCTACTAGATTAGGATATCCTTAATTGGGCTTTGCTAGATATTGAAATTCCTCTTCTCATCAAACGGATCGATCTCAAACTTCATAGTATTCATCATTTTCTCATTTGTGAAACTAGCTAACTCCGAAACGTTTAACCCAAAGCTAATATTCGACATTTAACCCAAAGATCCAATCTTTCTCCTCAAAGCTTCAGAATTTTTTCTTCGCGATGTAACCTGGAGCTCTGATACCATTTGTTTCGATTCAGGTGAGAGCCTAAGGGAGGAATCTATGCCCAGATTAGACCCGAGTAAGACACACATATGAATTGAGCCTAACTATTTATTCAAAAGCTTAAGTTGATGAGTTATGAATTATGGGTTGTTCATATATATATATTTACTTTCTTTTTTTCCTCCACGGTCGATGTGGATAAACGCTACTCACACATATACTCAACAATAATCCATCCATCTCTTCACCCATCCCC